>CAUYQG010233690.1:0-11011 GCA_963574415.1 Tarsius wallacei | reverse complement strand
AGGAGAAAGTGCGCCCGCCCGCGCGCCGGCTCTCGCCGCCGCCGCCGCCGCCGCCGCGGCCGCCGCTCCCCATTCCCAGCCCGGCCGCACGCGCCGCCCGCTCCCGCCGCCCGCCGCTGATTGGCCGCGGGAGGCGGCCCCGCGCCCGGGCCCCGCCCCACGGCCCTCGCTTGTTTTCAAACTCGCGGCGCCCGCCCGCCTGCAATTTCGCGCCGCCCCGGCGCGGGGCTCCGGCGGCTTCCCGCGCCGGCTGCGCCCCCTAGGGACCCGCGGCGGGCACTGCAGCCGGCGCCGTCTCGGCACGCGCCCCGCGGGCGGGCTCGCGGACCCGGGCGGGGACCGGCGAGCCGCGGGCGCGCGAGGCGGGGCTGGCGCTGGGGCGGCCGGACGCGCGGATCCCGCGGGAGCCCCGGGCCGGGGCGGGCGGGGCGCCCCGCTCCCGGCTGCGGGCTCCACGCCCGGGGGCACGCGCCGAGTGACCGTGGCTGCGAGCGAGCCGCACGCGCGATCGGGCGTTTCGGTCCCGGCCACCCAAGGCGCCCGCGGTGCAAGCTCGCCGCCCGTTCGGAAGAGTGGACACGGCGTCGCGGAGGCGTCCAAGGTCACACGTGGCCTTGGGGGGTGGACGGGATTCGGGGAGGGGCCCGCGGCTCTCGCTCGGGACCCGGGAGGGCGAGGGCAGGGGCGGGAGCGGGGCGGGAGCGGGGCGGGCGCCGGCGCTCCGCAGTCTCAGCAGCATGTGGTAAGCATTAGCTGAGTTTATGGGGTGAACTCAGCGCTCCGGAGGCTGGGAGGCCAGCACTTTTGAAGGAGGAGGGCTGGGGGTGGCACGCAGTCCGATGCTGCTGGGAGTTGTCCGAGAGGAGTCTGGGGGCCTGGGACGATGGTCGAATGAGGTCACGCAGGTGATGAAGGCAGAGGGACTGGGTGTGCGCCCAGCACGAGGCTGGCTCCCCAGGAAGCGCTTGATGCAGACGTGCTGTCGCTAGGCGTGTTGTCACGGCCCCAAAAGACGCGGGAGAGTGGAGCGCAGGCCACAGGGCTGGGGTCTGTGAGAGGGTACTGCTTGCAGGGTACCTAGGTTGTGCTAGCTCCGTTCCAGGCTCTTGACACGCACCCTTATCTCTTAAGTCTTCGCAATGACCACGTGAGCGAGAGAAGGGGCAACCAGGCCCCAGAACGTCAGCCGGAAGGAGGAGAGGTGCACTGGGAACTGGACCTGACCTCAAGGCCCGCCCTCTGTCCCCTTTCCACACCATGCTAGGAGGATTAGAAAGTAAAATGAGCCCTTAGGTGTCCCTTGTGAACATGGAAGAGTACAGCAACACCTTTCCAGCCCTGGTGTCCTGAGGTCATGGGGATGAGAGTACAGGTAGGAAGAGGTGTGTATTTTCATTTTATGTTGCCAGCAGCCCTTAGTTTCTTCAAATGTGCAAGATTATACGAGAGCCCCGATTGGGGGGAGAATACCTGCCGTTCGTTGAGCACTTGCTGTGGGCCAGCTCTGTGCAGTGGCATCATCTCACTTTCTCACTGCCCCGGAAGAGAGGTGCTGTCGCTGGTACAGATGGGGAAACTGAGGCTCAAAAAGGTGAATGACTTGCCCAAGGTCAGGAACTCAAATTCCGACCTCTCCATCTCCAAGCACCTCTGCTTTACTGGGAGATTGGGGGCTGGGGATCTGTAAATGGAGCAGATCTTGGCTCCACCCTTTCTAGTTGTGAAATTTGGGCAATTGCTGACTCTAAGTTCCTGTACGAGGTTAGGAATAATTCCCATCTCGCAGGGTTGCCAAAAGGCAGTGAGATAATTCACACTCAATAAATGCTAGCTTCCCTTTTCCCAATGCTGGTCCCCAGCCACCCTTGCTATGCCCACATTGAACCTTTTCCTTTCAGATAGCCCATTTTATATGCCTGTTACTTCCCCCCCAATAGAAACTTATGCCTATACAGTCAGTACATGTAGGCATGAATAGAGCTCAGGCAACTTCTTGACTTTAAGACAAAATACCCAGAGACTCTTTTGCTGTGATCTATTTTGCAGTTAACAGAAAGCTTTGTGGAAACTTGCTTGGAAATTTGAAAGCCAAGTCAGTATTATGCTAGGTTATAAGAGATCGATGTCATCACTGCTACTAGAGAAGGTCCAGAGACCTCTCCGGGAAACTTTTTATTCCAGTGTCATGCTGGGGAAGTGCAGCTTTATCATCATCTCCGTGCTACAATTTGAAGAAACCAAGCCAGGAAAGTTTAACATATGCAAAGCAACCGTGTTAAAGCCAGAACAAGAACAAGCTCTCCTGAGTCCTATTCTAAGACTGTTTTCTCCCTCACCCAGACTATGTTGCTTTTTACAGGACCCATTAGATTACTATTTTGGGTAGTGTGTTTAGACTGTGGCTATTCTTCCTCAAAAAAATAATACAGAGAAATCCCTTTGTAATGCTGGAGAAGGGAGCTAACCAGGACATGGCTGGAATATTTCTGCCCAAAAGGGCAATTAATCTCTCAACTTAATTTTTCCCAGTCCTATACAAAGGCCTCAAGGAGGGAACATTCTATACGTGTACACTTGTCTTTAAAAACTTGAGCTATGTATTCTAAAAGGCCATGAGGTAGAGGGATGTTACTCCATGCAAGCCGAGTTATTTTTCTTTTGAAAAATGAGCTGTGACCATCTCCCACTTTCCTAAACAAAAAGTTAGCATTTTCCCTGCTTAATTAGAGGGAGTGTGTGTTTTCAAAACAGATGATAGTTTATGTGGAGTTAGGAAGGTCAGTGAGACCACCGATGTTTTCTACTTGTGATAATTTAAAGCCCGGCCACTCTAGGTGCGGTCCATGGACAATCAACCTCATCTGGGAGCTGGTTGGAAATGCAGATGTTTAGACCCAGGCTTGGACCTGCTGACTCATAGCTGGCATTTTAACATGGTCTCCAAGTAATTCCTATGTAAATTAAATTTTGAGAATCACTAATTAATCCCTTCATGTCTCTTGGGAATATAATAGAGCTCTCTCGTGCTTTTTTCCTCTCTGCTTTCAATCCCTTTTTGCTTCATCCTGTTTTTTCTCCTCCCTTTTCTTATGAGCCAGGAGATAAAAGGAAAGCTTTTTTTATGACAATTTTTTTTTTAAAGAGAGAAAATATGCAACTTTCTGGAACATCAATAGATTGTCTACAAACTCAAAACCAGAAACATCTTTTTGGCATTGTGGGGGGGAAAAAGCCCCAACAAACTGGAGAAAGTATTCCTATATCTCTGTGTAAGTCAGTAAGACTTTAACAGCTTTCATAAGTCAGTAAGAGAAACAGATGAGCAAGTCCTATAGAAAAATGAGCAAAGAACAGTAACAGGCATGTCCCAAAGAAACACAAAGGGAAAATATAACATTTAAAGGATGCACAAATAAATTGATCCCCCCAAAATGAAAAATTAAAGCAATGAAGCTTATAAAAATGTTAAAGGATTGACAATGGCAAGTGTTGGTGAGGGTATATGGAAACTGGCATTTGCATTTTCTTATTATAAACTAAAGGAGCTGTCCTGGAGGAAAATCTGCAATGCATGGCTAAACTTTAAATATGAATTAGGGGCTCGGTGGCTCAGCCTGTAATCCCAGCGCTTTAGGAGGCCGAGGTGAGTGGATTGCCTGAGCCTGCGGGTTCAAGACCCGCCTAGGCAACTTGGTGAGACCTCATCTCTACCATAAATCAAAAAACTAGCCGGGCGTGATAGCACGTGCCTGTAGTTCCAGCTACTTGGAAGGCTGAGGCGGAAGATCGCCAGAGCCCAGCAGGTCGAGGCTGCGGTGGCCGGGAGCGGCCACTGCACTCCGGTCTGGGCGACAGAGTGAGACTCCGACTCAAAAAAAAATAGGAATTAGGCAACTCCCTCGGATCCTCTCCCACTGTGGGAGCTTTTTTGTCCTCTTATTAAATCCTGCTTTCTCACTTAAAAAATTAAATTAAATAAATATGACTTGTCTCCGATCTAGCTATTCCACCTCACAAATGCAAAAAGATGTAGGGATAAGGTTGTCCATTGCAGCATTGCTAACAGCCCCCCCAAAATACAGTATGCTATGTCCATGCAAACATTTCCACGTGACTGTTAAAAGACTAGAGCTAGAATTGCTGATGCAGAAATGTCCAGTATATACAGTTAAGTGTTTCCTTATCAGTTATAAAGTAAATATAGAGAATAATCTCTTATTTCTTTTTATGAAAAAATTAATACCAATCTCATAAGAGTTTCCTTTAAGAGACATGGAATTATAGGCTTTGCTGTACTTTTTAAATGTACAAATGTGAATATTCATTTTATAATAAAACATAATAAAGCTTATTTTTAAAAAGCAGATGGTGATGAGCCTAGTAAGTTGTTTCTTACCTGTAACTCATTAAAAAAAAAATCTTCCCACATGAGTTTGCCATGGTTCTTCTGAGAAAAATAATCCCCAATCCTATTAGAGGCCGAGTTACAACATGAACTTATCCACATGGGGATGTTATGCCCTTCCACATGCAAACCACCCTCCCCCACCATCTTCTTATGACTGGGTCCTGTGGTCCCTTACGATGAGAACTCTGCTCTTTTTCAATTTGCCTCAGTGGTTCATTCGCAGAACCCTGCCAACTGCTAATCCCAGCCTCAGCCCCACCTTTCTCCCGTTGCCTGGCAACCCATTAACAAGCCGGGCACAGTTCCAGGTGCTGCTTTTGAGCCCTAATGGGGTATGTGCTTTCGTTATTTTAGAGCCCACCTAGTTCCCTGATAATATTTTCAAAAGCTAAAATCTCATGAAATGCTCGTAGTAAGGAAGCTATGAAGAAGAGAGGTACTAGAAATTTACCAAACCTCCCCAAATTTCTACCAACTTTCTGTAAAAATAATTTTCTCTCACCTTTCAGGCTACTTTAAATTGTAAAAAAAATAGGGGTTCTTAATGTGTGGTCCCTGACCAATGTCCCCAACATCACCTAGGCATCACCCCAAACTATAGACTCAGAAACTCTGGGTGGGGGGAGCCCAGCAAGCTAGGGTTTAACAAGCCCTCCCAGGTGATTCTGATGCACACTCAAGTTTGATAGCCATTGGTGGAGAGTCATTCCTCCCATTCTTACTTTCCAAATACCTGATTGGCACCAGCCCCAGCGCTAGGCAAGAGTGAAATACACAATTATAGTGATTGTATGATCAGTGAAAGCACTTAAGGGAATAGCTGAGAAGGGATCTAGCAACCTTAAGGAATCAGAAAAAGTTTTCCAGGGGAAGTGTCTAAACTAAAACCTGAAGAATGAACAAGAGTTGAATCAACACCAGGAAAAGAAAGGGTGCTGCAAGCAGAGAAAACACCACATGCAAAAACCGAGAGTTTGCACCTGAGCACGGGAACAATGGAGAACGATGAGAGTTTTCAAAATTACAGTATCAGAAACATCTTTAGGAGAGTCATTCAGGTTGTGGGCTGTGTTGGAGTCGGGCAAGATCGGAAGCCATGAGTCCTGCTAGGAGACCATCACAGCAAATTAAATAGGAAATCACAGTGGCAGGAGCAATAGGACAGACGCAGCAGATTAAGAATCTATCTAGGAGATAGAATTCATAGCTAAGAGAGGAAGGTTCAAGGATAATATCCTGCATCTAGAAGATAAAATCCATAGCTAAGAAAGGGAGGCTTGAGGAGGACATCCTGTCTCCTGGCTTGGGAAACTGGAAAAATGGCCATTTTGTTTCTGAAGAGAGGGATACAGGTGTGGGACAGGCTTGGAGGGAAGGGGAAGTCAGTGCTACATTCAATTTTGAGCCTGTTAACTCTGTGTCTGCAAGACATCAGCAGGCAGATATGATCAGATATGGGTGTAAAGCCAAGAAGAAAGGGGCAGAGGAAGATGACTTCAAAAGCAATTCTGGCAAAGTGAAGAACTGAAAAATGACCTCTAAGTGGAGCGACAGGGTGTCCTCACAGACACTGAGAGAGCTGTTTTGGTGGAAGCCTGAGCAGACCTAGGTGGTAGAGGCATGAGTGGGAGGTGAGGACATTATTTTTGAGAGGCTTAGTGCAAAGGTGAAGCAGAAGATGACAGGAGAGATATGGGCTTGTTTTCTGTAGAAAGGGGGACCCAGGAGGAGAGGTTGGTCACCAAGAGCTCAAGGGCCTCAAGACCTCTGGGGATGTTTAGTGAGATGGGTGCTTAGCCTTAGGCAGGGAAGGACTGTCTAGTCCACAACAGAAGAAGAACAGAGGGGAGGGCATAACTCAGAAGGTTTGCCAGGGGATACAACTGTCTGTGTCACGCTCATATCTACATCACCGCTTGAATGTGTGTTGGGAGTGGGGGAAGTTGGGAACCTTTGAGGGCACAGCAGACACAGAAACTTTGAGATACTACTTTGGAGAAATGGAGAGACATTAGCAGAAAATCCAATGGCCATCTCGCCACCTGATTTTTGCATAAGCATTTTAGCCTCACAACAATCACTGTGTGATGGAAAATCTGTTTTTTCATTTTACTGAGACTCAGATCATTTAAATCATTTGCTCTGGACCACCCAGCCAATGAGAGGTAGAGCTGAGATTTGAACTTACGTTTCTTGATGCTGTAAACAGGACAAATATTGTACAAGGAGCGTCATGGAAACTTAGGAGAAGAGATCTTTCTTAAAGAGCTTCTTGTTTAAAAGGGGAAGCTTTAAATAAAATAAAGGAAGGCCTTTGATCCCTTTGGGAATGAAGCGTGGAAGTGATGGACTCCCAGAGATGGAAGGGAGAGCTGGGCTGATTTCAACACTCGGGAAGTCCAATCATCTGCCTCGGACACTCACTTCCTCTATGTCATCCCTCAAGATCATTCCATTTGGAGAAAGTTCCTACTACCAAGGTCCAGCTCATGCTAAATTATAACTAGCCTTTCAGCAGCGTCCATCCACCGGTCCCCGTTGTGTACTCTGGAGCTGCATTCAAGTATCACTGCTACCTCTCCAATGTCCAAAACAGCATGTGGGACCCTGCAGGCAATTAATATTTGTTGAAAGAATAAATGGTGGAAGGAACTTTGACTGAAAATTTGTGAGGCCTAGGTTTAACCATTAACCGTCTAAATGACTTTGAGTAAGCCGCAATCCCTCTTCCGGCTTTAGTTTCATCATCCAAAAATGGTATAAAATAAACATTTCACTATGCTCACGGATTCTGGAGGTTCGGAATTCAAACAGGGCATAGCAGGCAAATGGCTGGGGATGGGAATTATCTGGAACTTCTTCACTCACATGTTGAGTATCTTAGCTGGGATTACTTGCTCCCTGGACTCGGTGGAGATTGTTAACCACAGAGTGTTTATGTGGCTTCTCCTTGTGGCTTGGGCTTCCTCACAACTTGGCAGCTGGATTCCAAGAGGAAACATCTGAGAGGGAGTATCTGGAAGCTGCATGACCTTTGCTGCCTTGGCCTTGGGGGCCATGTAGCATCATTTCCACTGCACTCTGTTGGCTGCAAGCAAATCACCAAGGCCAGACCAGCTACAAGTAAAGTAGAAGTTAGACTCTGCTTCTTGATATGGGGAAAGACAAGGTCACATTGCAGAAGATTAGGCAAGATAGGAGATATCGTTGCAGCCATCTTGGAAAATACAAGGTGCTTGAGATGCTCTGTGAGGACTCCCAGAAATACTTGAAGGAAGGGTGCTTTGCAGGGGCCTGGAGTCCTACATTTGAAGCTGGTGAGATCAGATTACAATCACAAAGCCCTCCACATAAATCAGTCCATCCACTAGGTGAGGGTATGGGCTGAATTGTATCACACCAAAATTCATATATTGAAGCCCTAACCCTTGGTACCTCGGAATGTGACCATATATGGAGACACGACCATTACAAGAGGTGATTAAATTAAAATGAGATCATTAGGATGGGTCCAAATCCAACATGCCTGGTGTCCTTGTAAGAAGAGGAGATTAAGATGTAGATACACACAGAGGGATGACCATTTGAGAATATAGGAAGAAGATGGCGTCTACAAGCCAGGAGAGTAGTCCCAGGAGAAACCAACCCTGCTGTACCTTGATCCTGGACTTCCAGCTTCCAGAACTGTGAGAAAATAAATATCTGTTGTTGAGGGCTTCCAGTCTGTGGTATTCTATCATGGCAGCCCCAGCAAACTGATACAGTGTGTGACTAGGTACCTGTAGCCTCCCACACAAATGCAATCCCTAAGAATTATCATGCATTAATAATACAGAACATACCATTCTTGCTTAAGGGATATTTTCTTCATATACTTGTGCTCTTTGGCACTTCAGCTGGGACACTGAGTATATCCTTGTTTCAAGTGTGGCAGTTCAACTCCAATTTTCTTTCTGTTTATGGCTTCTCGCACCGCCCCCTCCCCATGTAAGGGGCTTAAGATTCTTGGAGAGAAATTTAGCATTTTGCATATCATTTTTACCTTTCACTCTTCTGTGTCATGTTCAATTAGGGAGTGAAACTGAGGGTTGATCTCCATGGTTCTGGAAAGTTCCTAGAGGAAATAGGTGCATGACCACAGAAGCACATCAGGATTATAGGAAGTAGTTTGGTAGCACTATTTGAAAAACCTTAAGAAAGTTCATATTCTTTAGCCCCAAATTATATTCCAGTAAGTATATATTTAAAATACCTGAAAACATGAGAACCCATGTACCACCATGTTTGTCTCTGCATTGCAGTAGCAGAAAAAAATTAGAAGTAACCTCACATGTCTAAGAGTAGACATTCTCACACATTACAGTTTATCTACTTCATGGAATGCCATGAAATAATTGACTTTAATATTTAATGATATTTAAGATATTTAATGACATGGGGAAATGGTAAAGACAATGCTAAGTGGTCAAAATTGTTTATGGCATTTTTATCTGCAAAATTTGGGAATACATGGGTATATATTGGGGGAATGGATAGACAGATGGATCTAAAGATAGGTAAACCTTTAAAAAAGAATTGTTTGGAAAATGCACCAAAATAATGGTGGCTACTCCTGTATGGTACTGTAAGTGGTCTTTTTCTTTACAACATTCCTTTGCTCCTAAGCATTCGAAGAGAAATACATTTCACTTTATAATAAATAATAAGGAAACTATAGTAAGTTATGTTTTACTTTGGAGGTGGTGCTGGCAACTGTCTTCCCCAAATGAGGTGGGACAGACTTTGTCTAACTTCTGCTGAGTGATGTTTGGAACTCTTAGTAATCCTACCTCTTCCTACTTTCTCCTTTCTTGTTATTTCCTCTCCCTTCGCCTTTCAGAGAACATTACAACTGAGTGAGCCTCTGTTGGCTTCCCCAGTTGGCTTCACTCTGGGGCCAGCAGTGGCACCAAAGAACATTTGGTAGGAGGACAAAGAATCACAAAATTTTCGAGCTGGAAGGGGCCTCAGAAACCATTCAGTCCAACATAGTTATTTATCCTGATGTCAGCTGCAAAAGCAAGAAGTGTACAACAGAACATCCCAGTTTGCCATAATAAGCCATTACAAGTCTTTCAACCATGAAGTTGTCTGAATCATTTCTGGAGTTATTTGTATTTTCAAGCCTGTGCCATTTCTATAAATCTGCTACCCACTGTGTGAAACACAGGATGGAGGGGACATGGTTTAACAGCAACACATGTGAGGAAAGCCCAAGGCTGCTCTCGTGCTGCTTGGGAGCTCTGTGGGAGCTGGTGATGTGGGGTGGTGGTCCCAGGCTAGAGTCAGGGCTGCGTGGTATGCAGAAGCAGGAATTGCTGGCCAACACCGGACCGGCATGGCTTGGCTGCAGCAATGTGTTCAGTTCCTGATGGGGCAGCTCGAGAGGTACTACCATAGCAGTGAAATGGTTGGCAGAACAAAGGATATGTAGACTAAAACAGGGATGACTCGAGGTGCATCTGGGCCTGTTTTTGAATATCTGACTGTGCGGACAAGTTTTTAGACTTCATTGCAGCACCAGTAGGTGGGCCCCGTCCAGGGGCCATTTGCAGTTCAGTGTCAGGAAAACCTTTCTAATAACAGAAGCATTCACCGAATAGGCTGCTTTGAAAGCTAGTGAGTTCCCTGTCAGGGGGGCCAGTGGAGACCAAACAGCCAGTTTTCTGGGATGTGATAGAGGAGAGAAGGCAGCCGGCAGAGGGTTGGATTCAGCAGGTTAAGATCGCTCTTAACTTTTTCTTTCAACTCTGAGATTCTGTCACTTTTATTTTACTTATTAACACTGTATCTTACCCACAAAAAGACTTGCAAACAACACTCACAGCAGTTTTCTCCATAATATACGCAAGCTGGGAAAAAGTGACATATCTTCAGAAGTATGTGGATAGACAAACTCTACCAAGTTCCATGATGAAATAGTATACAACAATGGAAAAGACTCAGCTCCTGATACACACCACAACAGGGATGAATCTCCGAAACACAGTGCCAAGGGAAGGAAGCCAAACACCAAAATGAACGCATGAGGTTCTAGAACAAACTGATTTTGTGATAGAGAGCAGACCAGTGGTTGCCCAAGGTGGGAGATGGGGCTAAGTGACTAAAGGGACACGAGGGACATTTTCTGGGGCAATAGATGTAGTCTGTATCTTGATAGTGATGATGGATTCCTGAGTGTACCCATTTGTCAAAACTCTTTGAATTATATACTCACAATAGGTGGATTTAATTATATGTAAATTTCACCAAAACAAAGTTGATTTTAAAATAATGCAATGCTTCATACCCAAAATGGATAAAGACAGCTTTTGTTCATCTGAAATAAAAATGTTTTAAGTGTTTCTTAATACCAAAAGTCCCCTCCTCTTTCCAGTTTTCTGTGGCTTGGCGGGCAGGACTTATTTGCCTTCCCTATACCTTTTAATGATTTCAATGCATTACTTGTGTCTGGTTTTTTGTTTGTTTGTTTGTTTGTTTGTTTGTTTTGAGTTGGAGTCTCACTCTGTCACTCAGACTGGAGTGCAGTGGCCACTCCCGGCCACTGCAGCCTCGACCTGCTGG
>CAUYQG010233689.1:0-29352 GCA_963574415.1 Tarsius wallacei | reverse complement strand
CACACCCGGCTAATTTTTTGATTTATTGTAGAGATGAGGTCTCGCTTGCCCAGGCGGGTCTCGAACCCGTGGGCTCAGGCAATCCACTCACCTCAGCCTCCCAAAGGCGCGGGATTACAGGCTGAGCCACCGAGCCCGGCTAGGTGTCAATTTTAAATAGAGATGTTCAGATCAGTCTTACTGAGAAGGTGACGTTTGAAGAGATCTGAAGAGGAGAAAGGGAGTTAACCTTGTGGTTATCTGGGAAAGTGTGTTTTAGCTAGAGCTGGGTTTCTCAGTGATGACATTATTGGCATTTTGGACTGAATAGTTACCTGTTGGGGTGTTGGGTAGGGAGCTGCCCTATGCTTTGCAGAATGTTCAGCAGCATCTCTGTCCTCTACCCAGTCAAACTCAATAGTATCTTCCATTCCCAGTTGTTACAACCAAAAATGACTCCAAACCTTGCCAAATGTCTACTGAAGGGCAGAATCACCCCAACTGAGAACCACCAGCAAAATCTACGTAAGTAACTTAGTATTTCTCTATATGAATCTTGTCTCAGCACCTAATGATAAATACTATAGAATAATAAAAGACTAACAGAGAAAGAAGGGTTAGTCGTGTCACAGAGGAAGAAATAGAGGTAGCAATTTAAAATAGATGGGCCCATATCTCTTTTGATAAGGGTCACATTTGAGTAGATCTGAAGAGGGGTAAAGGAGGGTTATGGGACTACTATATCGTCCATCTTCCTGCTGAATTGTAAATTGCTGTTTTTGTTGAACATAAAATCCTAATATTTGTGAGGGTCAGAATCTTACTCTCTTATATTCTAAAGGTCGGTATATTGGTCTCTGGACTTATTCAATATTTATATTCTCCTAATTACTGTAACTTTATAAGCTTTGCTATCTGGTAGGGAAAATTCCTTTCTTATTCTTTGAAATTAACTTAACTAATCTTGGCTATATGCTTTTTCATATGCATTTTCAGACCAGCTTGTCACAGTCTATAAAAACTGTGATGGAATTATGATAGGGATTCATTAAATTTATAGATTAATTTGGAGGGAATTGACACCTTTATGAAATTGATTCTTCCCATTCACGACCAAAAGTATCTCTCTCCATTTACTTAGAGGTTTTTTTATGCTTTCAATAAAGATATTATTCATTTTCTCCACATAGGTCTTGAACTTTTTTTGATAGATTTATATCTGGTTATGTGATAGTAGGTTCTATTGCTAATATGAATGATTTCTTAAAAAACAATTATTTTATTTTTCGAATGTCTGCTTCTAGTGCATAGGAATGCAATTACTTTTTAATCTTCAATGTAACAATCTTATTATTTCTAACATTTTCTTTATTTATTTTTTATTTTAAAGATGTGAGGTACAATTCAGGATTAGTTATATGGTCATCACACAGGTAAATATTTTCGTATAGATTGTATTCAACAGTCAAAATGATAATTATGTAATCTGTGGATTATGAAAATTTTTCTTCCTAATACTTTTACTTCTTATTGCGTTTTATTGTGGGGCTTTTTTGCCTTAGTAGTCAGTATTAGTATAGACTTTTTATTCTGCTTCTGATCTTAAAGTGATTTATTCTAATATTTCACCTTAAGTTCAATAATTGCTATTGTTTTTTGCTAGGCAACTTTTGTCAGGTTAAGAAGGATTCCTTCTATATTCAGTTTTCTGTAAATTGTATTTCTCCTGAATATTAAATGTTATTAATATATATATTTTGATCTATTGAGATGATCACATATTTTTTCTCCCTTAATCAATAAACGGGTAAACTACAATGTAGACTTTTCTAAAGTTAAACATTCTGACATTCCTGAAGAAAATACCACGTGTCCATGCTCTTTAGAAAGGAGAATTACTCCACTCTTCAAGTAAGATGCTGTTTCATTTCCAGAAACCTCATCCTTAGAATAAGCTGCCTATGGAGGTAGACCCATTTTTAATGAAAACTGCAGCTGATTCAGTTTGTGGTCTATCTATAAAAATAAACCTACAGAATTATGAATCCAATCATATATAAAAGTGAGTACCCATTTAGAATTGAAAAGAAACATAACAAATTACAAACTTTTACAAAGTTGACAAATATCATATCACAAAAATCTTTAAAAAACTCAATAATTGAATTCATTAACTGCTTAATGATATGTCACCATAATACTTTTATTTTTGACAAATTTTCACTACATACCCTTTAGTAAATCATCTCTTTATGGGACAATAATTTTAAAATATTTTCTATGTAGATTTGGACAAATAATTCAGTCTTTTCTTTAGTATGAACAACTGAAAGTATTTTTATTTATTTTTAAATTCAGTATTCATAAAACACTCAAATTCCTAAACATGCATGCTCTCTCTTTTGTATCTCTGCTGCAGGTCTGCCCCCATAAACACCAGAGTTCTGATAAATTTTATTTTGCATAATTTCCATAGAGGTGTCCAATACATTTATTAGTGTACAAGTTGCATTATCTTATACATTCCTCACAAGAAAACTTCTGTTTTGAATGGGTATCATTAAGAAACAGATTGTCTGTTTATAATTTTACGTGTATAAATAGAAAAAATCTCTAGAGACTAGCTTATGGCTCCATAGAATTCAAACCTTATGTATCTTTCATTGTTCACATTCTGCCATTATTGAGATCTGAAAGATACCTTTAGATGGTAATATCACTCTGGCCCTATACTTTCCATCACGGCATAAAGAATCTTCACAGTTGGCAGGAGAAGTATTTATTGAAGACATTCCTACACTTGGAGGTTTGGCAATAATTTAACTATACAAAGAAGTCTTCAAACCAAATAACTATATCCCACTAAATAAAAAATAAGTATATCTCCCAACTCCACTTCTCCTTAAGTGAATTTCAGAAATGCTCATGAGTATATCACAATCAACTGGCACCCAGGAACTTGTGAAGGAAGGCCAGGTGGAGTGGAAAGAAACTAATCTTAAAGATTGCAGCAAATATATGTTACTTAACAAATTTCACAGAATCATATGACTGCGTGCCATTGCTAGGGGTCCTTCCAGGGCCTTGGAAAGAACCTGTATAAGGTAGGGACCATGAAACTTAAGTCTTATTAGCTTCATGTTTAACCCATATCTAGCCACATTGAAGTAATTAAAAACAAAACTGAATATAGAACATATGGCATTAATAAGCCTGTGTGACATATTTCAGGATGCATTCCCCTTACAGCCTTGTGAAGTGAGGACACACACTCAACTTTTCATAGAACATTTGCCTCCAAACTGCTAGTTAAAATAAGATGCCCATAAATCTTCTCTGAGATAGAGAGCTTGTGCACTGAGACAAAGGCAAGGGAAATTACCTCCAAGAAAATGTGTGATAATTAGACTCTAATTTTTCTTTCCATCCCCAAAATTTGCTTTCCTTTCCTACAGAAAGTTAATCTTTCTCCACACTCGTATAACTCCTACTAATATCTGATATTAGTGAAATACACACTAGTAAATATTCTTGCATGTCATGATTCTACATTTACTCATAGAGGGATGATATACAGTGTTTTCTGAGTGTCTTGATTTCCAAACTGTTCATTCACTTTTGTTTTTATACGGAGATCTTTGGAAATATTGAATTGATATCCTAGAACTTTCCCTTTGCTGGAAAATAATTTCACATAAAAAATCAAAACATCAGCTCCATATTTTATCCCCAGAATATATTCATATTTCTGAGAATTATTAGGGAATTCAAGTAGGAAACATTCAAAGGAGCTATGGAATAGATAACATTTATCTTCCTTTCCTCCAATTTTCCCTTTTTGTGCAGTTATCCTCCTTCCCTTTTGGACTGGTTCCAGTAAGATATGCACCACATTCATATCCTTTCTAGCTCTGCCTAATCTGATTTTTAGAGAAGCTTCCAATAGACTCCTGTACATCAGGGTATTGATTTCTAACAGATTCATTCCTGATGGTTTGCTTTTCACTGACATTTCTTCTAGATTTTGTGAAGCTTAAAACACAAAACAACACAAATAAAGAATGATTATCTGAGAAAGCGCTAAGAACAAGGAAATAAATGTTGGTTCCACATGTAACTATAAAGCATTTAAAATGAAACACTTCTGATTTATTAAAGAAAAGCTAAACAGTGAAGAGGTATATTTAACGGAGGATAGGGAAAACAAAAATTTCAGAAAGTTATTGAGGTAACCACAGCTTTTTAAAAGTCAAAGGACATTTAAAATTGTAGCAGATAAATCAGGCTCTAATCTAAAATTTTCAGACTGGCTAGGCTCACTAAACCTTCTCAGATAATCTTTCAAATTTGAAAATTATAGTAAATACCTGAATGAAGGGAATTAACTTTGCTCATTTTGAACCAAGAGACCATAAATTCTAATAAATGAGAGAATGGCTACCCTCTGCCCTTAGTATAAGGTCATATAAAATACCGGGCATTTTTATTAAGCACTTCAGCACTTTTTCCTGGGGATAAAAATCATTTTACCTGGTGGGCACACTGAAATTAGAAGATTGTTGATACTATTGACCCCAAGTGTGCCTGAGTGTCAGTATTACCTGTAGAGCTTGTTAAAATCCAAATGCCAGATGTACTACCAGTACCAGTAACTACTGGCCTATTAGATGTAGATCATAAGAAAGGGTATGGCTTCCCTAAGAAATTGATTTTTTTAATCAAATTGTGATAGTTCATGAATCACACTTTCTCACTAAATGCAATCCAGACAAACCATTCAGACAGTCATAGAGCAGACTCCTGAGTCATTGCTTGAGTTTCCAAGTCTTATTCGGTTTTCTCAGTAGTGTTCCCCTATTTTCACCTGAAATTTTAAAAACACACTTATTCATAGTGGCAGACCCATGTAAACTACTGTATATATGTTGGTGTATAGGGATTAAAAGGATGGCTCTTAAAATAGAATGAAGGTCTGAATACTGTTCTACTGCTTATCAATTCTGTGACTTGACCATATCATTTAACTTCTGAGCTTTTTTCCATCCTTAAAAAGAAGCAAATGATACCCAATTTATAGGAATTCATAAGGATTCAATATAATGATGTAAATGAAAGTTATTTACAAGGTACACATTTTAAATCACAAGCTGTAACTGCTTCTGCTGACATTTAGAATGAAAACTAATCTCTTTAGTGAACTACTTACAGATCATATTGTCAGATGCATTAATTTTCTGAAAGCTTCATTAGAACAACCTGACTTTATTGACCAATTTTTCATTATTTTCTGAATTGTATCCACTTGTCACACCTATGAGTTTCAAAACACAATGTATATTTAGGCTTTTTTGTAGCACAGTGAACTCCTGTGATTTATCTTTTCAGCTTTCCTGTCTATGGGGAATTCCTCATTCTAATGTCATAATAATTGTCTTCAGTCTCCATCACCCCACTGACAAATTAAAAGCATCTCAACACAAGGAATACCACAATTATTTTAGACCTAGAGTTCTTTCCTGTACTTCTGCAGCAGTTTGTTGAGAAGGACACTCCTTAAAATCTTCTGGGATCACAGTCTGCAAAGGGGCATGCAGGCCTGAAATTGCTGGTTGTTGTCTTTCCCGTCATGTGAAGATAGCCTCTTTGAAAATGAAGGCAATATGGATGGGAGCACAGAGGAGAGAAACCAGTGATGCAGTGTGAGTGGCTGGTTTCAGCCATACTTGGAGTGAATAGCGAACATGTTATACCCCCATGGATATTTTGGTCATATAAGCTAGTACACACTTTTCCCCAAGCTAGTTTTATTGGCTATCTTTTCTATGTCCAATCAGAAGTGTTCTTTCCAGTAAACATATAATGTTTTCTTTTGCCTGGAATACCCACACATATCTTCACATCTGTAAAGTCCTAGATCATTTGTGAATTTCTCTGTAAATACTTTCTGAATCATTTCCTTTTTCACATCCTGGCTAAATTAATAGTTTAACCGTTTGTGGATGCCCTCAATAGCAGTACTGTTAGCTGTTTTAAGTATGTGACTTCCTCACAGATTCTGACTCCCTCAGGATGGGGACTGTGTCTTATTCAACTTCATAATTTCAACATCCTGTAGAGCACCTAACATCTAATAGGAGTTTAGTGGTATCTATTGTACACTTTGACTAAAGGAAGCTTAAGAAGTCGTTTACAATTTTCAAATGCAGAGTAAAATGTGTATCTCCTCCTTGGCACACCCTAGACCCAAAGACCATTTGATCATAACATTCATTCATTGAATGTGGATCCTGGAATCTGCGACACAGCGGACCACATCTTACTTGATGAGGGATGTCGAGCTAATACGGTTCAAGCACTTTGCTTTCTGATAATTTGGCAACTTGGACAATCTGAAACAGTAGATTGTTAACATAGCCCATTGGATTCTTTCTCTTCCAATAGCAGCTGTCTTAAATAATTCTTTAGAAGACACTGGCTTGCTATCAATTTATGATTGAGTCTCTAGCAAATGCCTGTAGTGCAGACGGTCTCTCAAGCAGGTTTCCCCACTGGGAAGAAAGTATACTGATTGGCTGCTGTGGATAGCTGGAATTGTGACAGTCAGGATTTCGTCTCGTAACTTATTAAAGTGGCTTTCTAATACCAATCAATCTCTATGTGAGTTTGATTGGTGTGAGCCAGGTTTCCTGGGGCTAAATTACCACAAGGAAGCTGTTCAGGCTGCGCAGCTGGGAGATCAGTGTATGGACCGTACCCACAGGAGTCCTGCCCTGTCATAGCTGTCAGTCTTCCACTGCAGCTCCCCTCCTTTAAGCCCTGCCCTCTCCTGCAGCAGGCACACACTGAGTATATCAATATTTCATCAGGACAGGTATGCCATTTTCCTTTAAATGTGGCATTTGCTAAATCCTCAGATGCTGTTTAGCTGATGTCTTAGAGACATTATTTGCTTTGGAATCTCTTCTCTGAAATTCAAATATAAGGCAATGAAGAAATATAATTTAATTTTTTAAAACATTTAACTTATTCTAATTTTAAGAACAAACATATCATTAAAGGTTGGGCAAATGATAAACTGTGGTAGTGTCCAGTGGACACAAAAGTCTTCCAGACTCCAGAGACTTTTTTTTACTTTCCTTTAGCTCATTATTCTAGGGTTCAGATATTTTATCAGGTACGAAGACATTTCTCAGAAAATTTTCCAACACCCCACCTAACACCATGTGTTTTGAGAGTCTCAGAATTTCTCTAAGATAAAGCATTGCTAATCATTTAGCATAATCATTGAGTAATTGCTCCCAACAGATGTGGGCCTTAGTTTGCTTTGCAAACATTGGTTTAAGTTCCTACAGAGGGACATTTAGCTCAGTATATACTCCAACAGGAATTTACGGGAGAGGGAAAGGTTTGATTCACCAAAGAGCAGCAACAAGGGAAACAAACTTTTACCAAACACCTGCTATGTGACTGGCATATCAGGTATGCTCTGTCAGCAAAATTCACTTACAGCTATGAGATGCCAGGAACCATAGCAATCAGGGAGTAAAAAAACTTGGGTTCAAATTACGATTCTATTTCGTACTAACTGAATAACCCTAGGTCAGTCATACAACCATTCTGAACTTCCATTTCTTCTTTTGTGAAACAGTGATAGTAATAATATTGAAATGTATAACTATTAAATGATAGAATTAAATATGATGTCACTCTCAAAACCTGTTTGCCTTTGTTCGTTTTTACTATAAATTTATAATTATTCATTATTTGATTAGATTGGATTGGGAAACTTAGTCTGTGAGAAACTGTCCATTTATGAACACAGGCTGACCTTCTTCCTTATAATCCTGTTTTTTGTTTGTCTTTGGAGGTAGAGGTGATGGGAAGGGGAGAGAGGGATGTGTATTTAAGAAGTAGGGAGGTAGGGTTAAGAATTTTGCAAAGCCTTGCAAAACTGGATAATGACAGCAGGCTCACTGCTCTTTAAGTATTATATTATGATTCAGCTGCTCCGCTTCCCATTATTTTTTAAAGTCTATTTTAGAGCATTTGCCATTTTTAGTCTTGCTTACCACATGTCTCGATTTTTCTGATGTCAAAAATGGCTTTGAAAAGTTATACAACATCACAGCAACCTTGGTCATTCATCAGCTCTCAAGCATCCAAAGTGCTGCTGCTATTGTTCAGCAACATTGAAGGAAGGGAATTTGCCCCTCGGGACTCGCTTTTGATTGCTATTAGATTTTTAGTCATAGCTATTGCCCTCATAAGAAACATCCGTACCACCTGGGCTGCCCTGCAGTTTTCCATTATAGTGCCCAAGCTGTTCATTGAGATACAGTGAGGGTCTAAGCAATGTCATCTATCCTGGCCTTATTTGTCTTGAAAGTAAAACCCAGTGTCTGGAATCTCTGTCTCTCGCCATCCTAAAACTGTATTCATCAATCTTTCTTCTCATCAGTTCTAGCAAAAATATGGCAGAGACAGACATTTTCTTTCTTGCTTTTCAGTGAGGGTAACCAAATTTACTTTTAGACATGCCACCCACACCGCATTACACAGATACAACAGAGCTTTAGCTGGGTGCATAATTAATGCCAGTGCTACCCTTAGCCTTGTTTTGGAAAGGCAGTTTCCTGTTTTAACACAGTCCTTGGAAAATGAAAAACCTGAAACATGAACTGGTCAAAAATTGTTTCTTAGAACGCACTTTACTCATTTAACACTAGAGAATCTCAGTATTCCAAAAAGAGTCAAGTGCAGGCATCTGATATGTTGGCTTCAGATCCAAACTGAAGCTGTAACAACAACAGGAGGCACCATTATCCAGTTCTTGAACTTTCAATAAATATTTTTTTACAAAGTATAGTCATTTGTTAGTTTATACAAACATCGATGTCTTTAGAATAAACATTGCTGGTAGAATTATGACTGAGTTTCCTCTGTTGTGTCTTTTGAATACACTACAGGTTTTTTCCCCACCATGGCTGGGGAATTTCAATGTCACTAGGGACGTAGTCAATATTGTTAGAGAACGACTTTGTTAAGAATCATGGTGGGCATTGTTTCGCAAAGAAACTGGAATCTTGTTTTGAGATGAAAGATTAAATGCTGAGCCAGAGGTCTGCCTTAAACATGCAAGATAGGACTTTCTCAGAATGTGCCAGTATAAGGCCAAAGACAGAACTAAGTTCTCAGCCATCTTAATACTATGGGGAAATTTAAGGGTTGTAGAAAACTTTCCATTTCATAAGGGTGAGTTAAGTTAGGTTTTAGACTTATCAGAGGAATAAAATACAAGAATGAATGCTATGGATTCTAGTATATGTTGGAAGAATGTGGGATAATGTAGATTGATTAGGGGTGAATGTTTTCTAGAAGGGCTGTCTTCTTATTCAGATTAGGAGCTGCTTGGATGAACAGGGTATGGCCTGGGAACCTCACATCACAGGTCTAATCCATCCAGTTGTTAGTACTTGCCTGGGAGTCATGCTCAGAAGACAACCAAGAAATGTCCAGATGAGGACCATGTGAAACACGAGGTCTAGAGACGGTATCAGGTTTTTTCAAAGTAACTGACACTCCTGAGTCATATAGGCCGTAGGACTTATTGCCTGTTAAGTACTGTAAGGTAACAGGAATATTGAAGAGGCCAAATGGAATCACAACCTTCTGGAAAAGGTGACTGTGAAAAGTTTTCATACCCTTATTATCTTCCCACAAAAGGACGACGTTAATATTTGCAGTTCTCTGAAAATCTAATTTTGAAACTTTTTAGAATCAGTTTAAAAGTCACGAGTGGTGACTGCATTGAAGCCGCAGCTCATAAATACTTTTATTTCAAACGAGCATGAGAGAATGAATGGATAAATAAAATGTAGTATATCCATGCAATGGAACACTGTTCAGCCATAAAAGGGACTGAAGTACTGATGCATGCTGCTGTATGTGTGAAATTCAAAAACATTATGCTAAGTGGAAGAAGCCAGACACGAACGACCACAGCTTGTGTGATTCCATTTATATGAAATGTCTAGAATAGGCAACTCTTTAGAGACAGAAAGCAGACTAGCGGTGGCTGAGGGCCGGGGACAAAAATGGTGAGGGACTGCACGTGGGCACAAAGTTTCTTTTTGGGGGTGATGAAACTGTTCTAAACTGAGATGATGATTGCAGAACTCTGTAAGTGTACTAAAAAGCACCGACTTGTTCACGTAAAATGGGTGAATTTTTATGGTATGTAAATATTATCTCAACAGAACCGTTTAGAAAAATAAATAAAAGAGCACTAGAGACCTTTGCAGAGGAAGAGAAGATCTAATGCACTCTGAAAGACACCAGCATTTGTCTCATTAAGGAAACACGTGTCCTTACCCATGCACGTGTGACTCAGGCTTCAGATTATTTACACCATTTCATTTTCAGAGGAAAGAGGCTCTGAGTTCACGTCGCAGCCTCTGGGACACAGTCAGTTCGGCTACCACTAGAGGGCACTATTATGCCATTGCCGTTGGGAGCGACACTGGACCACGTATTTGTCACCACTCCCGGGGCCTGTGTGCAGTGAGGGACACAGGGTGCACACCCACATGGCTTTCCATGTAAATGACCTACACTGGACTTGAGCTTCACTGTACTGGCTATTGGTCCTTCAGCTTGTGCTGGAGGGTGCTGGAACAATAGGGTCACTGAAAGCCTCAGACATTTACCTCCCACACACAGGTCTATGTAGAGATTCTAGATGATAACCAAACAGCATATCCACTCAGGGCTGCAGTATTCCTATGAGCTCTGGGACTGAAGTGAACAGGAGCTCAAGAAAACTCCAGGCCTCAGGGGATAACTTTGGAATAGTCACTGCTGGCCTAGAATAGACTTTTATTTATTTTTTATTTTTTTTTAAGAACAGGGATAGAGACCATGTAAAAGTCATCGTCAGTGCTAGCAGACCCTGAGCAAAGGTGGTTCCATCTAGCCTACTTCCCTGAGTGGAGAGGTTCAGGTTTTGTGACTGTAGATCTTGGGACAACATGGAACGGTTGACAGTGACCTGGGTGAAGGGGGGTAGGAAAGGCAGATGACATCATGATAGCAGATGGCAGCAGGGCAGATGGCAGCAGGGTAGGGGCTGAGTACATGGTCTGACATTTGGTTGACAGTGTGCTAAATGAAAAAAAAAAAAATTAATGCCGCAAGGGTTAGCAATAGACCTTCAGAAAGTCCAGAAGACTTGTTTGGGGAGCAGCACCAGAAAGCACCCTAGTTAAATAAAAAATATCGAGGCGAAGTGTTTGCCAAAGATCTGAATATAAGCCGAAGACTTGGGACGGCTTTGAGCTTGGAGCTTGTATAGGGTACCACCAAACCTCAAACTAAGATATAACTTGACAGAAACATTCTCTTTGAATGTAGTAAGGTGGGGAAAATTGCTGAACCATTCATCATTCCTTTCAGATGATCCAAGAAGAGACAAGTTGTTAAAATAAATTCTTATTTACTATGATTAAATAACTCATATATCATGGTTTCATAAGCTTTTATAGTTTTTATATTTTATGTGTTATGGGGTTTCTTTGAAGACTCCAAATTTATGGAAAATAAATAATTGCCACTATCTTTAATTTTTTTTTATAAACAGTTGCAATTAGAATAAAATCCCTAGGAGCAATGTCACAGGGTTAAACGGGTATTGGAGTGATTGACTAGGCTCACCTAACTCAAGAACAGAGAAGTCTTAAGTATCCTTTACAGCAGGTGAGCCAGGAGGCCTCTGTTTTAGTAATATTGACCTTCGATCTGGAGGTACAAGAGCTTTCTGCTATTCACATATTTCATTGTTCTCATAAATTGAAGGCTAACAGGTGTTATCGGTGTTGCCAATTGTCTCTCTTGGCTTCTTTGTTGGTGATAGAATTTATTTTGTTGGAAATCCACCCATGAATCCAAGTCAGAGAGTCTTCTTGACTGATAACTGATTATTCATAGAGAAAAATAGAAAAGGCCACACTCACTGGATTCACAAGGTTTCTCTTTTGAGTTTTTTGTCTTGTAATGTCTTTAATTTCGAAATCAGAGGAATGTTATACTCATAACATAAGTTGGGAAGTGTTCCCCTTTTTTTTCTGGAGGTGTCTACATGGAGCTGATTTCTTTATTTCCCTTTGAAATTTATTTTATGGGTATTCACTCACTATTTACATCACTGTTACTGCTGAAAGAATTTGTTTCCCAAAGGGAAAAAGAACTACTCACATTTTTCACCATCTCGCACCCGAGGAAACCTTATTCCCATCTTGCTAAAGCTGGAGTGCCCTTTTGGAATCTTCCTGGAATAGTCTATCACATCAGATAGACCTGTGTTCAAATTCTAACTTTGCCTCTTAATTATTTAATAGTCTTTATTTGTTGAAGAATATTTTTAGTTTTATGGAAAAAAATTGTGCAGAAAGTATTGTTTCAATACATTTCTTGCCTGCTCCCTACAGTTTCTCCTATTAACATTTTTTGCATTAGTGTGTTCATTTGTTAGAATTGACAAACCAATATTGATGCATAATTATTAGCTAAAGTCCATAGTTTATATTAGAGTTCATTCTTCATGCTGTGCAGTCCAGTGAGTTTCAACAAATGTATAAAGTCATGTATTTACTGTTACAGTTTCATACAGGAGTTTCACCACCCTAAGCATATTCTGTGATCTATCTATTCATCCTGCCCTGTCTGCCTCTGAACACTGGCAACCATTTATCTTTTTACTGTCTGTGTTGTCTCAACTTTTCCAGAATGTCACATAGCTGGAATCATACTTGCAGACTGGCTTATTTCACAAAGCAATAGGCATTTAAGTTTCATTCATGTCTTTTCACAGCTTGATAGCTCATTTATCTATATTGCTGATTAATACTCTATTGTCTGCATGTACCACAGTTTGTTTATTCATTTACTTACTGAGATATATCTCGGTTGCTTCCAAATTTTGGCAATTGTGGGTAAGACTGTTTTAAACATCTGTGTGGACATAAGTTTTATTGTGTGGGCATAAGTTTACAACTTATTTGTATAAATACCTAGGGGCATGATTTCTGAATTGTATGATAATACTATGCTTAATTTTATAAGAGACTGTTTTTCAACATGGTTATGCCGTTATTTCATTCACATCAGCAATGAATGAGAGTTCCTGTTGCTACATTTCCTCTTCAGCTCTTGATGCTATTGTGTTCTGGGTTTTAGCTATTCCGATAGGTGTGTAGTAGCAGCTCATTTTTGTTTTAATTTTCAATGTCTTAATGAAATATGGTGCTAAACATCTTTTCATGGGCTTATTTGCCATCTGTATGTCTTATTTGTTGAGGTGTCTTTTCAGATAGTTTGGTTTGTTTCTGATTTTTGAGTTTTAAAATTCCTTTTATGTTTTGGACACAAACTCTATTTGATTGTGTTTTGCAAATGCTTTTTTTCCAGTCTGTAACTCTGCCTTTTATTAATTGCGTGACATGGGCCAGTATTCTGAAACTTTCTCAGTTCCAGTCTTCTCCCCTCAAAATGAGAAAAACAATATCTGCCAGATTTACTTACAGAATTCTTTTAAGAGATGGATGTGCTGAGTTATGAAAAAGAACCAAGTTCACTGTCTGACTCAATCAAAGTTAACCTTATGACCTTGTCACTTTATCTCCATCCCCCAAATATACGTTCATTTAGTACTTCTCATGCTTTATATGTGGTTCTATTCACCAATGCTTTTCACACTTTAATGAGCATATTAAACACCAGAGAACTTGTTAAATTGCAGACTCTGATTCAGTAGGTCTGTGATGGAGCCTGAGATTCTGCATTTCTAACAAGCTCCAAATGATGTTGGTACTGTGGGTTCACACAGCATATGCTGAACAGCAAGGGATTAATTATTTGTCTTCTACTCTAAATCAGTGTTCTCGAACTTATGTATTAATCCATTAGTGAGATGTAAAATCAATGTAGTGAGTTGGCAATCATCAGTTTTACATACATAGAATACAAAAGAAAAAATAAAATAGAAAATATCAGAGGGAGTTAAACATCAGCTATATTGTTTCATGAAAACAATTTTAAGTTACATATACACTGTGCATATTTAGGTCAAGGTAAAGGATGTTTGGAATTTACTGTATTACACTAAAGGAGAACTCAGATCCTTGCTTTTTCATGCACATGTTGCCAGCTTTTATAGTACATCTGATGAGTAACTTAACATTTGTTTATTTCAGTTGGGCATAGAAAGAAGTTAGATGGATAAAATATTCTGAGTAATCCTCATGAGAAAGCAAAGACATAGACTGGGCTTTGAAGAATGGATGGGATGATAGTTTGCAGAAAAAGGAGGGGAGGTTGGAATGACCTTTGAGCTTTAAATGAAGGTGTGTAGTGAAGGGGGTCTCCACTGGGGAGCTCAAGAGGAAAGTTTGAATCAGATGTGAGAGAAAATATACAGGCAGTTAAGGGCTTTAGTTGTGTGTTTGTAATAAGAAGACAAAGGCAGAAACACACTGCAGGTTAGAAGGAATGGGGACAGTATATGAATGTACTGATAAGAGTTTACACTAAGTTAATGGCAGCAAAATGAAGAGAAAAATGATCACAAACCATTCCTTAGGATAATTCAATGACCCAAGTTCTCCCTCTGTAATATTGCTGTAGAGTTTCCCAGAGTATAGGAAGTGGACTCTTAAGTCTTTTTGCCTTTGTGGTCAGATGTTACATGATGATGGTCATTGGCCTACTTCCATCCCTAGGTGAGACTCAGTGGAATGGAAGACTCCAGAAAATGAGGTAGAAGAAGGAAGAAGCGGGGTGGGAATGCAAAGCTGAAGTCTTTCTGCCTCTTTATCTCTACGGAATTCTCAAGCCTGTCCTCCGCAGCCTCCCATACCAAATAAATAAAAGCCCCCAACAAAGCTAATGACTCCACACTGACTCTTGCCATCTTCATGAGCTTCCATTCATAAACTAAGGAATGTTAGAGATGAAAGAAACCTGAGTTGTCCAACCTGACCATTTCATGGTACGAGGAAGAAAAATGAAAGGAACACTTCACAAATACTGGCAAGGGGCAAACACCCCATAGATGTTATCAGGATGAAAAAAATGAGATACTTACAAAGAAAAAAAATTAGAACCTAAACCTTTCACTTTCAGACCACCTGGCTCTGCTACTTGCCCCAAGTCTGGTTCTTCTCAAAACCACTGCCTGAGTAAAAGTCTAGAAAAATACTTGGACCACAAAGGGAAACTAGAGTTCATGCAAAGATTTGTTGTGAATGTTGCCTTTTAGTAAAGGGAAAAGGTGGGAGAAAAGTATCTGGAAAAGCCATGAACTTGATTCATAAAGACGTCGGAGCCCTGAAAAAAATCTAGACCCACTGGTGTTACACTGAAAGAAATAATTGGGCAGACTGGCCATAGGGGACTAAAGATTCAGAGAGGAGTAAGTGCTAAAGGTACTAAGAAGATTAACAGCTCAAAGAATCCCTCAAAACCAGCAGGACTTTTTTTCCTACAACTTCATTTTAGCTTGGCTTTGTTTTTTACATTGTTTTTTGGCTGTTTTATTAAGCCCAATGGATCCCTCAGACAGGTATATAGCAATAGGGTGAAATAAAAGGAGAAGAAATATTTGTTATAGAATGGAAAGAGTAAAGAAAAAGATTATCTTTTGTGGGGCAGCTCTGAAAATCTTGGGTCTCTATATCTATGCCTGATCCTCAATTTTCCTTTCAGTTCTCACAAATTTGGATTATTCGCAATCAAAAAACTAAAAGGCAGGCTTTGAAGAATGGACTCTTCTTGGTGTTTTGAAAAGTCCCTGGGCTTGTGGATCAGTAAGAAGCATTGAGTATCTTTTGACTTTGTATGTGTAAGATTTCCATTCTTGGGCTAGAGAATTAAACTGATGAGGGTGAACTCTTAGTTCTGTCATCTTGGGAAAGTTCTTAATCTCCTAATTCAATTTTTATTTCTAAAATGAAGATAATGATCATTTCTACTTCATTGGCTATTTTTAAGGAATAAATGGGATAATTTATGTAAAGTGCTGAGTACCAGGCCTGGTACACAAGAAGCAGGTAGTAAATGATACATAGTATCATTAATACTGGAGATTATTATAATTACTAGGAAGCTTCTTGGAGCATCTGTTGGGAGACAACATGGCTATGTGGCCACAGCACTAGAAGTAGAAGTAGATAACAGAGAGGAATAAACCAAGGGTTTCGCCTCCAGAGCTTCAGGTTTCTGTCTTTGCTCTAATATTTTCCAGTTGCATTTAACTAGGAAACCGCTCTAGATTTGGTCTCTTCATCCATATATATATATATCTCCCCAAGGAGATGATGGACCATATAGGAAACTGCATACACTGAACTTTTGTATTATACATGTGAACTATTTTTTGTTGTTGTTATTTTGTAGCATATCTGGACAGTCAGTTCCCTTCTACTTCCAGCTCCTGCCTTTTTAACTTTTGAAGCCAGTCTCAGAGAGTTGCTGGGGAGATCATAGTCACAAAGGTGAAAGTTGATTGTAACTTTCTATTTACTTGCTATGAACCTGCATGGAGGCTTTTGGCCAATTTTATTGTCATAACATATGTTTCCCAGAGGAGGTGTGGGTCACTCCCCTTCCAGACTCTCCCACCTTTCCAACTCCTGCTACCTGCAGCGTCTGAATGGTATAAAAATAAGGCCTCACTGCCTATGAAGCAGCCTCAGATCACATGGGGGAATGATCTCAGACACTGAGAAAACAGGAAACTGGGGAGGTTGTGCTATGTTTGCAGAGGTGTTGTCTCAATTCTTCTTGGCTCTTGTATGCATTCCCCTCAAATGGATAGATATGTGTCTGAGTCCCTAGGATGGAATATAAATGCAAATAAATTCTTTTAGTTTGGGAGAAATCAAGCTTGCAGATCCAGAGTCTTATGCTCAGGCAACATCCTGCCAGCCAAGTTGTAGCTATTTGCAAAGTTCCTCAGATAGGCTTTCTCAGAGGCAGGTCTGCATGAGAAACATCTATCATTGGCCTGCATCTGGGAGCTTGGAGTGACTATAAAGCACAGAGATGGTTCTTTAAGCAAGTGTCTAAAATTGTGATGCCCTTAAAACAGATGCTACTGGAGACTAGCACTTATTCCTTTGTTGTTAATGCATCTACTGTGTTTATTCCCACCATGCAAAATATTGGAAATTTTTCCTATGGCATGGTCCCAGAGACAGTTATAAATTACAAGTTTAAAACAGCATCTTACATTTGATTGCCAAATTATATTGATTTTATCAACCATGTAATTTATTTTTTTCATGAAAACAATAACAGATAGAATTTATTAAGCATGTTAAGTCCCTGAGCTATGCATTTTTCAACTACTTTCAAGGTAGGGACATTCATCCTGGGGATAATCCCTAGTTTTTAGTTGTTATTCTAGTAAGCTTCTCAGTGTAAATTCACACTCAGAATTGTTTAATTCCAAAGTCAATAAAATTTCCATTAGGGCAAAGTGATTGTTTTCCAAGTTTCAATCCATCTTTAAACGACCAAAAATTGCCAGAGAATGTGCTATGGGGAATTCTAAAAGTGGTTTTATAAAAGTGGAGACAAGTTTTATATTTAAAACTTCAGCTGGCTTTATTGGAATACATTTATATACTCATATAATATATAACTACTTTGAAGGGGAGTTTTGCTCATTTCTTATCCCACATTTCATATGTTTATTTGGAAAAATTTTTTTTTTTACCTCAACTCTAATATATTACTATTTCTCTTATGCTCTCCTTATTTTCTATTTTCAGTCTGAAAGGCATTTCTAGATATGATTATTTGAGGCTAATTCGTTAACTCAGCATACCAGCATGCCCAGGTGCACAGTGTGGCTCCCAGTCTGATCCAATACAGCCTTTAATAGCTCCAAACAACCTTCCAGTCACTCTTTATCTGATGGTTGAGTAGCCTGTTACCTCATCCTGCTCACTATCTACAATAGGAAGCCAAACTTAATAATAAAGTACTCTTAGGCAATATTGTGCTATGTGAAAAAACAACAAACAAACAAAAACATGAAGTACTCAAAGGTAGTGTAAATTGCACCAAAGATCAGGAAGTATGACCCAAACCTAAATGAAGAATTGGAAATGAAGGAATCTATGAGGTGCTTGGCACAGAGAAGGCGCTCTACAGATATTAATATCTTCCTTTTCGTCTATAAATCACCTGCTTTGCATCTCATGTGTATACATGGAGTAAAAATAAGTATTATTTTAGAAGAAAATAATTTGAAAGAACATGCTGTGCATCTACTTCTCTATTCTGAGATCTATTCCAGAATTTCTCAAATGCATTATAAGTTCAATAAGCAGAGACTACTGACCTGTGATTATCTGCTCTGCTCTATGAAACTCTAGGACTCCGCAAGACATCTTCCAGAGTTTCCCAAGGACTTAATGGTTTTAAAAGACATAGTTTTTTAATCTAGATATTGGGAAAAAAAAATCTACAGATAGTTTTCATCAATCTGTTACACTGAAAAGATGACATTTCTCGAGTGTCTGGTTGACCTTCGAAGAAATTTCAGTTGAACTGCTTGCCAGCTGCATGATTTTAGGAAAGGTACTGTGTTTCTTTATACATAGATAAACACATATACATATACATTATACATACATATACGTATACATGCACACCTCTTTGTGTAATAGGAGATATATGGTATGTATACATACATAAATCTGTATGTGTGTATCTATGTATGAAGAGTTGCAATACATTTCCTAAAATCATTTCTCATATGTATGTATGTATGTATGTGTGTGTATATTCATACATATATACATACATGTAAATATGAATATAAAAATAAATATGTATGAAGAGAAACCCCAAAACGGAACTTATTTATTAAAAATTTTGTATTCATTCTTACATGTTTAAACTTCAGTCAACTTCAAAGTACTCTCCATTTGAAGCAATACACCTATCTCGATGCTTTTTTCACTGCTCAAAATAGTTTTTGGGCTTGTCAATTTTGATGCCTTTTAAGTAGCTGGAACTACAGGCGCGCGCTACCACGCCCGGACAATTTTTGATTTATTGTAGAGATGAGGTCTTGCTTGCCCAGGCGGGTCTCGAACCTGTGGGCTCAGGCATTCCACTCACCTCAGCCTCCCAAAGGCGTGGGATTACAGGCTGAGCCACCAAGCCCGGCTCATCCCCTTTTTTAATAGGCACACTGTTCTGACAAACTCATGAACCCTGCATTCGACTACTACCTGTCTCTGTATTCCTCTTGAGGGCAAACTCTTCAGATATTTAGGGAAAAACAATCAGATCACTAAGGGTGACAAAGGCAAAAGACTCTTTGCCATCAATAATGTGAAGCAGAAAATGTAACCATACGAGAATGTTCCATATTAAGGAGAAAAATCAAATCAGAAAGGAGGCTCAAAAAATACTAAAGAGTGCAAAAAGAATTTTGGGATACAATAATTCAGCAAACAAACAAGACATTTGGATTCTGGTGTTCAGGGTCATGATGTCTTGATGTATACTTCCTTGCTGGTTTTTTTTTTTCCTTTATTTTTAAAACTTTTCACAATGTGCTGGCCAAAGGGTTAGCAGAACTTTCATAGGTATACTTTTTGTTAACTGTCAACCTAAAATTGCTCATGGGCTCATGTCTTGATTTATGGTGACTCCCAATTCTTTCTGAACTTTTTTTTTTGTGATAACCAGTTTTAAGTCTAAATTATATTTTTGTGGGATAATGCAGAATATATAACATGTATTTCTTTTTTCTGTCTTCATCTGGACATGACAAAAGTGGTATTTAACAAAAATCTTTAATATATATTCACAATAACCCATTCATAGTCCCAAATCTTCCACTTCTGTCCATAACTACTTTTGCCATGTGACTTTGCAGCTCTGCCCATCAAAGTGATGGGATGCTCAGTGGGGAATTTAGGTGCCCTCTTGACTTTGGCTACATCTTTGTGACTTGCTTTGACCAATTGGACGTTAATGCGAGTGATGTGACCAAAGGGTTGAAAAGCACTTGTACAGCTGGTTTTTTGGCATTATGGCTGTGAGAAAGGTATCAGCAGGCTCCTCTGCCATCCTAAGAGAAGGAAGAGAGACACAAAAAGCAGAGCTGTTCTGATTAAGTCCAGCCTCAAGCAGCTGACTCCCAGGCAGTTGACAGACATGTAAGCTAAATAAATTCTTATTATTGTGTTACTGTTGTACACTCTTGAACTTTTGTGGTTGTTTGTTCATCAGCCTTGTGGTCATGAGCAGATATTACCTACAACCTATGGCCTACCTGATCTGTGAAAGATAGACAGATTTTTCAAATTTTTCAAGTAGCGTTGACACTTGAAGATGATGTACCATTGTGTTTCTTCATGTATTTTTTTGTTACTTATCCTCTACTTGTCTCCTTTACTTCCTACAGAATTTTGTACCCTTCTCTGTTCTCTCTCTGTCCTGGGAGCTGATGTCTCTAATCTCTATTACTTGTATTCTATTGTACTCTTGTTTAGGTTTTGGTTTGGCTAATGGTGGATGTTAAAGAGCAGGAGGTGAGAGAGAGATATCTCTTTATCGTCTCCATTTTCTTCTTGCCTTGACACACATCTGACAGTGATTGTATTTCTCTATAGCTACTGCTTCTGTTGAACAGCACCCTAACCATGGTCTTGGCTTTCACTGGGCTTTATATCATCATTCCCTCCTCTTAACCTTCAGACTGGGATAAAGACATTGTGGGAAGTGTGATGTGTGTGTGACAATTTTCCTTGTTGCTAATTTCTAGGTATCTTGTAATCTTTTGTTGAATACCCTTGACTCTGTGTCCACCTCAGTAATCAGTTCCTTTGTTAAAAAGTGTTTTAGGGGTAATTTTGTTTTGTAGGCTATCAACCATTTCCTGTTGGGACCCTCCTAATACATACTTTAAATTATATATATTCAAAACTTCTATTAAGTATTTTGTATAAGGTTATTCAAGCAATGTAATTTTTTAAAAATCCTGTAATTACTTATTATTAAATTCTGTGCTTTGTAAAAAAAAATCATGAATATTGTGAAGTATTTTTATTTTCAAATTACACTGAAGCAAATCAATCTGTTTTAGACTCACAATATAAACTTATTTGATCTTACTTAGTAAGCTAGGCAAGACAAGCATTTTTTTTCTTTAGAGATGTGGAATTGAGGCACATAAATTATTTCTATTTAGTTATTATTATTTTTATTATTTGATGTGGGATGAGATCACAGAGGCTAGCTTTTGGAGCTCTTTTTTTAATGAAGTGAGAGACACATAATATAAAACTTATCTTCTAAATCATTTGTGAATATACAGTACAGTAGTGCTAAGTATATTTACATTGTAAAGCAGATCTCCAGAACATTTTCCTCTTGCAAAACTCTTCTTAGTTACTAGTAACATTACACCATTTTACTTTCTGTGAGTTTGGGTACTTTACATAACTTATATAAGTGGGATGATACAGAATTTGTCTTTTCATCATTGGCTTAGCTTAGTGTAATGTCTTCGAGTTTTACTCCATGCTATTGTATATGACAAGATCTCCTTTTTAAAGGCTGAATAATATTCCATTGTATGTACATGCCACATTTTCTTTATCCATTCACCTGTTGGTGGACATTTAGATTACTTCCAAATCTTGGCTATTTTGAATAATGCTGCAATGACCATGGGATTGCAGATATCTCTTTGAGATTCGAATTTCAATTCTAATGGAGAAGTGGGATCAATGGAATAGACTGAAAGTTTTACTTCCAGATTTTTTGAACTTCCATTGAGTCCGGAAATCTCCTACCATTGTATGAACATTTTAACAATATTATCTTTCAATACATGAACATGGGATGTCTTTCATTTATTTGTACCTTTTGTTATTTCTTTCAATAATGTTTTATGGTTTTCATTGTACAAGTCTTTTGTGTCCTAAGTAGTTTATCATTTTTGGTGCTATTATAAGTAAGTTTTTTTCTTTAATTTCATTTTTAAATTTTTTTTCTCTTAGTGTATAGGACAACTGATTTTTGTATATTTAGTTTCCTGCAACTTTACTGAATACATTCATTCTAACAGTGTGTGTGTGTGTGTGTGTGTGTGTGTGTGTGTGTATGTGTGTGTTTTGTTAGCATTTTCTACATATAAGATCATGTTATCTAAAAATAATTTACTTCTTCCATTCCATTTAGATGCTTTTATATTTCCAGATTGCTGTGGCTAAGACTTACAGTATTACATTTAATAGAAATGGGAGAATGAGCATTTTTGTCTTGTTCTTTAAAAAAGTTTTCAGTTTTTGAACACTGAATCTTATATTAACTGTGGATTTTTCATATATGTCCTTTATTTTATTGAGGTAAATTACTTTGATAAGAAACTTATTGAGAGTTTTTATCATAAAATGGTGTTAATTTTTGTCAAATATATTTTCTGCATTTATTCAGAGGATCATGTAATTTTTGTTCTTTGTACTGTTAATGTGGTATATCTTGATGATTGATTTTTGTATATCAAGTCATTCTTGAATCCCAGGGATAAATCCCACTTGACCATGTTTTAATTGGGTTATCTGATTTTTGTTGTTGAATTCCTGGAGTTCAACATCTTGGAGATGTTAACTTCTTATTAGATAGTTTTGCAAATATTTTCTTCCATTCTGTAGGTTGCCTTTTTACTTTGTTGATTGTGCCCTTTTAAGCACAAAAGTTTTCAAGTTTTATGCTATCCCATTTATCAATGTTTGCTTTGTATTTTTGTGCTCTTCAAGTCATATCTAAGAATACATTGCCAAGTCTAATGTCATAAAGCTTTTCCCTGTGTTTTCTTTTAAAAATTTTTACAATTTTTAGTCTTGCATTTCATTATTTAATCAATTTTGAGCTACTTTTGTATATGGTGTAAGGTAAGAGTCTAACTTCCATCTAACTTTATCTTTTTGCATATGTATATTCAATTTCACTGAAGCATTGTTTTTTGTATTTTTTTTTGAATTGGAGTCTCACTCTGTCACCCAGACTGGAGTGCAGTGGCTGGGCTCCGGCGATCCTTCTGCCTCAGCCTTCCAAGTAGCTGGAACTACAGGCACGTGCTACCACGCCCTGCTAATGAAGCATTGTTTTTGTTGCTGATGTTATTGATGTTAGCAACAGAATTCAAAATGTATGACTCAAATTGCATGACTCAAATATCAAAGTTAGTATCTATTTTATTTGGAATATATATAACTGACATTTAAAAAAATATATTCTAGTATTAGGTGGATCTATAAGAATAATTGCCATATCTACGTATTGGAGATCAATGACATAAGCTCTTTCTCTGATTTCCTCTTCTATGGATTTCCAGCTAGCTGAATTTAGACAGGCTATATAGAACACTGAACCTGTATCCTTATGGCACAGAATGCTACCTTGTTATTTTCCTTGTTTGAAACTTAATTTTGTTTCTCTACCCAGATTCCACTTTTGCTTATCTCTTGTCATATGGATCTTTAATTGACATCTTTGACCATCATCTTGAAAGCTTCCACCTTCCCCTGCCTTCTTACTGTTACTAAGGCCACTTTTAACTGAGATATGTTCTTTTGACTTTCTCAAGTCTTCAGTTCCCCAAATATGAAAACATGGACTCTTTACAATAAGGTGAACTATAACTACTTCAAAGAAGGTAGAAACCTAATATTAATATATTTAGAAGTATTTAGAAAAGCCAAGTAATTCTGAAAAAAAGAAAAAAGAAATTAGCACTTATATTAAGATGAGCTATAAGACTATAAGACTATAATACAGTCACTTTATAAATTACTGTGATATCACCACTTCAAACTTCTGGTAACTGTAATTTCTACTCAAGTTGAGCCTCCATCCAGAACTGGTACTTATTTACCAGTTTATAAAACACTTTATAAAGCTAGTATTGCTTAATCTTATTATTTTGTTTTCATTTATGTACTAATCCTGTCTTGTTTTATTTCTTGAACCAGTGTTTTTATAAACGGAGTCCATGGACTACTAAATATAAGCCATCTGTATTACTTATAAAATACAGATTGAGCCCCGTTGCAAGCTTCTTGATTTGGAATAACCAAATTTCAAGAAAGTTTGAGAATCATTTTCTTACATTTTGTTTTAGAAGTATCACTCTCCTTCCCATGTCCAGTTTTTAAAAATTTGTTTCCTAACTTGTCTTAGAGTTTTATATCAACTCTATTACTTACTTCTGATTTTGTGGATTGATTCCTGACACTTTAGTTTCTCTTCCTACAATACCAAAATTTTCTACCTCTGAAAGCAAATTTCTACTTGTCTTTTCTTGCCATACACAATGCATGTATTCAGCAGGTCCTTCATTTCATCTTAGAAACTGTTGACAGTACCTCCATATCTTTACTGGGTGCGCATTAATTTTTGATGTGACATAAACAATTACTGCTTATCAAATAGTTATGCATTCCTGTATATTTTTCAGCAATCTTGCAGTTAAGAATGTCATGAAACTTCTTTGACCGTTGGACTATGGAGAGAATAATGTGTCACTTTCAGAATAAAACATTTGAAAGTTAGTGCTGAACCCATGGTATCTCCTTTCCCTATAGAAAAATCAATGTTGACATAGACACATTCAAATCAACCATAATCATAAAGTCACTTTGAGCAGTATAGCTTATCTAAAGATCTCTTCTTCCAACTCACATCAGAATTTAAATGAATATGTGATAAATCTTTATTGTCATAAGCCACAGAGATTACAAGGCTAATGTTATTATGCTTTAGCTTAGTCTATTCTCACTAACATAGTTGATGTAACATTAATCTGTAGGTTTGCCACATTAAGTTTTAAAGCTTTAATGAGTTTGTTATACAGATGAGTCTTTCCTATCACTTGTATTAATCATTTAACTTTGAACACATTGATACAAGTCATGTCCAATCTGCAAGGCATTTCCACTGACTTAGATTTGTAGTCATTGATGATTATAGTATACCTTACTCAGTCCCATGTAGACTTTAGCATTAATTACAAAGCTTTCTTCTTTTTGTTGACTTGAGTTCCTGTCTTTAATGAGTTCTGGCTTCTATGACTCCTCCTTCCAAGTCTAAGTGAAAAATAAAATAATAATAACAATAACAAAATCTCTTAGGCACTTTAAATAAGACAATTATAGATAAAGGAGTCAGTTTTACCCAAAGGAAGACATAGTACCTTGTAAAATATAGTATTGTTTCCAACAGAGGAATAGATCCATTTTTACCTCTCTGATTTGGATACTAGCACAATGTCTTGGAAACAATAGGTGCTTAATACATGTTTGCTGGGAAAAAAAACAAACTTGTAAATGTGTTTACTTCTTTTTTTGGATCATTTGTTTTTTGAGGGAGAGGACTATATCTTGCTTATCTGTAGGTTCTATACAATGTCTTGCTCATATTAGGAGCTTAGTAAACATTTAATTTCAATTCAGTAAGTAAGCATGATGATACTCAATTGGAAAGGATTAGTAGCCATGAGGTGTGACTAGTGAGCCTTCATCTGCTTTTGACTCTGACCAATTAGTGTCAATGAAAAGTTCAGCAACAACATCTCAGTGAGCCATTTATTTACTGTATTTCAAGTTCCTCCCACATTCAATATTTAGTCATAACATTCACTAGACAATAAAAATAAGAAATAAATATTTAGAGCCTCTAATTTCAATTTGGCTTTCTTCTGAAAATTAATACTATGGTTTTTAAATGTCAGCCAGATCAATACAGACTCAAAATTCATAACTACCTTTCATAAGATAAATTTAATTATTGAATAAATGCCATTTTTTCATACATATGTATTCATTTTTTTCAAAATAAACTAACTCTGCTTTAATGTTCATCTTTATTGTTGGAACATTTCCACAATAAAAATGTTATTCTTCTTGGAGAAAAAAAATCACTGAAACTTTGGTATTTAAAATGATTTACAAATTACTGCAATTTTTCGCTGGTGTAGTGGAATTTCTTTGGCCATATTTTTCTTATGTAACTAAAGAGATTTTTTTCCACTTATTTGTTTACTGAATGACCATTACTCTGGTGACTTGAACATCATAATTAGAATTCAATATGTCTCCTTTATCTAGAATCGATTAATTATTGTATTTGGTAATGTGCTTTACTCCACTGTGGGACTTTTTTTTCTGCTTGATAAACAGTGGATTAAAAAATCATAATACCACTTCTAGGTTTTTCTATAGTTTCTACTTACATAGGGCTTGGCAAATTATTTTAACATAAGTATTAAAAGTCTGAATTCTATCACTATTTTAAAAAGTAAAACAAAAATATTTTGGTAGAGTTTTAACATTTTAAAGAATTTAAACACAATATCTTTGACTATTTAAATTAATATCATGTTTATTAAATGCATACTAGGTACTCAACATACTGCTAGACTCAAACAATGCAGAACAGGATTAGAAAAAAAACCCCCAAACTACTTTTACAGAACTCATGATACAGTCAATGTGGCATGCATAAACTCAAAATATCATACTCTAATAAAAAAACTTATGAGGAAATTGGGGGGGGGGGTGAACCTAACACTGCCTGAGGGTAGGTTGAGGTAGAAGGAAGTGAACAAGGAGGAATTTGGGTCAGAAAAAACTAAAGACCAAGTTATTTCTTAAAGAATGAGAAAGAAGTTACCAAATGGAGAGGCCATAGGCTTGTAAAGTATCCTGTGCAGAGGAAAAAGCAAATTTAAAAGCATCAGGGCATAAATACCATGTGTTTCTTGACATAGATTCTGACTGACATGACCATGTTTCAAAATATAAAGGAGAGAAAAGGAGTTAAGACTATGGAGACTTACAGAGGTCACACCAGAAGGATATTATGCCAAGTCAGAGTTAGGCTTTTGCCTAACAGTAAGAAATGGCGAGGCTCAGTGGCTCAGCCTGTAATCCCAGCACTTTGGAAGGCTGAGGTGAGAGGATTGCCTGAGCCTGCAGGTTGGAGACCAGCCCGGGCAACTTGGCAAGACTGTTCTCCACTATAAATCAAAAATTAACCAGGCATGGTAGTGCGCGTCTATGATGCCGGCTACTTGCAAGGTTGAGGCGGAAGGATCGCTGTAGCCCAGTAGATCAACGCTGGGGTGGCTGTGAGCGTGTCACTGCACTCCTGCCTGGGCGAAAGAGTGAGACTCCGACACACACACAAAAGTAAGAAACTAGCAAAGGGCTTTTAACAAAGAGTTGTATAATCAACTAGGAGAATTTATACCATCAAATTTCATGACTGAGAAACAAAGAATCATATAGGAAGCCACTCTATTATTTTTTGCCATCTTTAAACCTTGTTAATGATGGTTGATTTTAACTCAAATATCACAGGTTTACCTAGCTAGTAATTATGAGTGTGGTCACATTTTACAGTAAGAAACTATCTTTAGATGTTCTGAGTCTTTACACACGGTCAGCAGGAAGGCCCTTATTTCTAGGAAAATTTCCTCTGTTAATATTGAGACTCCCCAAAGCTTTTTAGATATTCTTTCCAATTTTAGTGACTAGTTAAAACTACTTTTTTCTGTTGAGTCCTCTGGTGTTTGGTGATGCATAGGAGAATCGTACTACCTGCAGTTTTGTGATTCCTCTGCTTATTTGTCCAGCGTTGCTCTCCTGGTCTTGAATCACTTTCTCTATTACTATTGTTTCCCCTGGACTGCTGATTCCCCAAGCAGTCCCCTGTATGCCTACTTCATGCCAGCCTTCTATATATCACCAAACTCTGCCATTTCTATTTTTCATTGAGGAGTTCAAGAGCAAAACTACTTGACGTGTTAGGGGCACTGGGAAGTTGTTCTCTTCCCAGAGAAAACAGGTATTTAGGATAGTAGGGTCAGTCAGAGAGTAAGCATACGCTCATGTAGTAACACATAGGTTGGGGAAGGGAATCTTCCCTATGCTGACAGTCTTCCTACTTCACAATGGTATGTGTTTTCTGAGTCATCTGCTTCTCTAGCTATTCAGGAAAAAAGAAACACAGTTTAGCGGAAGTAATGATAATTACAGATAAGTTTCACCTTTTCTTTTTCCATCTGTTTCCTGGATTCCAAGCAAAGCAATGGATATTTATGGGTCCCTGCTTCATTTTCCCCATAACTTCTTGAGAGTAAAGATTTTTTTTTTTTTTTTTTTTGATTTGGAGTCTCACTATGTCGCCCAGACTGGAGTGCAGTGGCCACTCCCGGCCACCGCAGCCTCGACCTGCTGGGCTCCGGTGATTCTTGTGCCTCAGCCTTCCAAGTAGCTAGAATTACAGGCGCGCGCTACCATGCCCGGCTAATAATTTTTTAATTTATTGTAGAGATGAGGTCTCACCAAGTTGCCCAGGCTGTTCTCGAACCCGTGGGCTCAGGCGATCCTCTCACCTCAGACTCCCAAAGTGCAGGGATTACACAGTATTGAGCCACCGTGCCCAGCCCATGTATGTATTCTGATGGAAACAAATCAGTTTGAGTTAGTAGTCCAGAAAGTAGTCAGTCTTTTCCTGCAAACTCTGGTGTCTGGGGAAGCGATTTAAGGCATGTATTGTTAAGTGGCAATCTTGAAGAACAGTTAACACCAGAAACAACCATGTTGGCTGTTGGGGAGGTGCTTGCCCATTCCGTATCCTTTTTTCCAAAATGGCTGAAATACAGCAAGAAAGAGCAGGAAGGTCCTCCAAGAGGCCATGCTGGGGGCCCCGGGGGAGTGGAGGGGAGACCTAACCTTTCTCTGCCTCAGTTTCCTCAACTGTAAAAGGGGGAGTGATAATAGCGAATTGCAAGGCTGGGCGTGGTGACTCATGCTAAGCTGAGGTGAGAGGATTGCCTGAGCCTACGGGTTTGAGACCAGCCTGGGCAACTTGGCAAGACCTCATCTCTACAGTAAACCAAAAAATTAGCTGGTTGTGGTGGCATGAGCCTGCAGTTCCAGCTACTTGGAAGGCTGAGGTGGTAGGATCACCTGAGCCCAGCAAGTCAAGGCTGCGGTGGCTGAGTGTGCCACTGCACTCTAGCCTGGGTGACAGAGTGAGAGACTCCAACTAAAAAAAAAAGATTGCTGGGAGTGCTAAAAGATGTTTGTGCAAAATACTCATAGCAGTACCACAGTCTGACTTAATAAATCAATAAAGAGACCAGCCGGGCTCGGTGGCTCAGCCTGTAATCCCGCACCTTGGGAGGCTGAGGTGAGCGGACTGCCTGAGCCCGCGGGTTCGAGACCCACCTGGGCAAGCGAGACCTCATCTCTACAATAAATCAAAAAATTAGCTGGGCGTAGT
>CAUYQG010233684.1:0-11038 GCA_963574415.1 Tarsius wallacei | reverse complement strand
GTATGTTTTTCGCAGCATTGTTCACAATAGAAAGAACCTGGAAGCAACCATGCTGTTCATCAAAAGAGGACTGGATACACAATGGAATACTACACAGCCATAAAAAAGAACAAAGTCATGAACTTTGCAGCAACCTTGATGGAGCTAGAATTTATAACACTGAGTGACCTCTCACAGAAACAAAAAACTGAGTATCACATGTTCTCACTCATATAGTAGACCTTGATCATCCAACGTATTACCACAAGAAAATGACTTACCGTGGGGGGAAACTACGGGGTGGGGGGAGGGGTAGGGTGATGGGACTAATGGTGGTAAATATCTGTCTGGGGACGGGGAGACGCTTCCTATCAACAAGGGTGACTGAACGAGGCATATTTGTACACCTAACCCTTAACTGTACCCCACAACATCATAATAAAAAATATTGAATAATAAAAAAGTAAAATAAAATGGTGACCATCCTTTAAATTATAGTTATTATCTATATTGCATAGTTGTCACTCCCTTTCTGTGTACTTTCTTCCTTTTACTTCTTTTTCCATCCATCTCTTTCTTTGTGTGTGTGTATGTTCATAGGTTGCATGCATATATCTTATATAGGTTAATGATACACACTCAAACAAAATCAGATATAGGAAATATAAAAAAAATAATTTTAAAATAAAAAGAAATGGATGCAAATAAAGATATTGTCTGGGAGTATTGACCAATTTCTTGATATCATTGTAGACTCATCTTTGACTTTTCCAGTGGCAAATCAAAAACACAAATACAATCAGTTACAAGATTTACAAAACCACCAAATCCCTAAAAAACAACAATAACCTGCTAATTTCAGAGAGGTATAATGGATTTTCCTATGAATTAATTAGATAAAATAACTTCTGTGTGATATCATAGACAATGTCTTCACCAACATGTCTACATTAATATGAGCTTTGTAAAATTACTTTAATTGCTTTCCTCTGTACAAGTAATATTAAATACCAAACAATCCATCAAGTGCAGACATGATAACTGGACTAGACTGTCAGAGAAATGGACAGAGTATATATAAATTAAAGATATTGTATTGATTTTTGAGTGCCTACAAACCTTAACAAAGTTTTTTATATATAGATAATATTCTGTGCATGTATAAGGTAAATAATTGAACTAAGTACATATTTGATTATATGATTTTAGTTCTAAAATCAGCATCTCAAAATATAAACCACTAAATTTCTGAAACAAGCATTAACTCTGTACTGGTCACAACACAATTAAAAATTAACTTTTAGCCGGGCTCGGTGGCTCAGCCTGTAATCCCGCGCTTTGGGAGGCTGAGGTTAGTGGATTGCCTGAGCCCGCGGGTTCGAGACCCGCCTGGGCAACTTGGCGAGACCTCATCTCTACAATAAATCAAAAACCAGCCAGGCGTGGTAGCGCGCGCCTGTAGTTCCAGCTACTTGGAAGGCTGAGGCGGAAGGATTACCGGAGCCCAGCAGCAGGTTGAGGCTGCGGTGGCCGGGAGCGGCCACTGCACTCCAGTCTGGGTGACAGAGTGAGACTCCAACTAAAAAAAAAAAAAAATTAACTTTTAAGAGTGTTTTGAAATTTCTTGGATCTTTGCTTGCTCTTAGAAATATAGGGTCACTGCATGTGTCAACATTTATCAGTTGAAAGTTTTCAAAATGATAATATTTAGTAACAGAATGCATCAGGTGATTTTTATCAATTTTTTTTTTAGTCAAGGATTTACTCTAGAGCATCTTTTTATTTTTCATTTTTTAGGGGACAAACCAACCCAAACTCAAATCTCTGGGACATAGTCTCAATCTCAGAACCTGATAAAAGATAAAAATTTATACAGGCACAGGTGACTGTATAAATTATACATCCTCACCTTAACTGACTGAAGTAATTGACACAAGATAGGTACTTACCCATAGAGAAAATAGCTTACTCATTGACCTATTCAATGATATTTTGGATTTTTCTCTCTCAAATACGCAAGTCAATAAAACAGAAGGATGTTTATGCTAGATATTCCCATTTTCAAGCATACAATGCTGAGATACAAGTGAGGAAAACTCATCTTCAGAGAGAAACAAGAGAATGGAGCAATGGTATGGAGAAAGAGGAGAGAGGGACTGTGGTGCTATTTTAAAATGAAGAAAAGTAGAAATTTCAGCTCAAAGGCAACAGTCTTTAACTGGAAAATTGTCTAAAATTTTTTCTTTCTGCCCCCTACCCCCATATACACTCACACAGTTGCTTAGGCAAGCTTGAGTGACTATTTTCTTGTTATTAATTGCATGACTATAACTAAAATGAACTCGATGAGTGTATTTAAAAGGAAAACTGAAATAAGTTTCAATTTACATAAGTAAATAATTTTCAATTTGCATAAAGTAGTGGGGTAAAAGTAGATGTGTTTTATATGCATGTATTTTTCATAACAATAGTATGTCTAATTGTTGAAAAGCACAGTTTGTTATTGATTTTTAGTGCTCAAGAAAGAGAATTTTGGAGATCATGGAGTCTGCTTGAGATCAGAGCCCTGTATTTGATCTTTGTTTGCTCAAGACCTGTTCTCTCAACATGGCAGCTATTCCTTAATGAGATTGTCACTGTTTTCTATTATCTTAAATTTTGTAGTTTTTCTCTTTATCTTCTGTTATTTTTCCACCTGGCTTATTTCAGTGTAATTCTCTCTCAGTTGAAATTCATGTTTATGACATACATTTATCTTTCCATTGCTTTTACACTTAAACAATAACCCCGTTTGCAGTAGACCTGGAATTTTCCATTAAAAAACTAGAGGATTTTTAAATATGTGATTTATAAAGAAGTAAAGTTTTCCTTTGAATTTAGCATAGGAAAAGTCTGAGACAAGTCCTATTTTATGTATTTAGAATAATCTACGTTCCTTTTTTATCACTGAAATTTAGATATTTTCTCAGGATGTAATTTATATGATTATTTGTCAATACAAATTTGGCTAGTGATGACTCTTTTGCTCTATGAGCTTAAATATTTCTTCAGCTGTATAAAGTATTGTTCTATCATGCATTCAATTCTAAGAAAACAATAATTTTAAAAATATCTCGAAGATTATAAAATTAGCATTTGCTTTGCAATTGACCCCAAAATCTTGTCACTGTTCGTATACAACAATAAATTCTTTCACAGTTGCCATTGCCTGTGCAAACATGAATTACACACACATGGAAGGATTCTGGTGAGCAATTTTTTTTGGAGGGGTGAAATATTTGGTAGCAATAGTAGTTAAGTTTTAAGTTTTAGCAGAAATTTCATTTTTAATTTAATTTAATTTTATTATTTTTTAAAATTTTTTATTTTAAAATTGTGGGGTACAATTCAGGGTTAGGTATACAAATATTCCTTGTGCAGGTATCCTTGTTGATGAAGTGTGCCCCCCCCAGGCAGTTTCCCACTACTGCCAATCCCAACTCCCCACCCTCTCCACACCCCCACAGTTTCCTGCTACTGTTCATTCCTTTTCTTATGGTATCACGATAGTTTTTTTTAAAGGTTCACTTATAAGTGAGAACATGTGATACTCAGTTCTTCGTTTCTGTGAAAGACCACTCAGTATTATAGACTCTAAGTCTATTCAGGTTGCTGTGAAGTTCATGATTTTGTTCTTCTTTGAGGCTGCTTAATATTCCATAGTGTTTATGTACCACATTTTTTTTTATCCAGCCCTCTTTTGATGGGCAGCATGTTTGGTTCCATGTTCTTGCTATTGTGAACAATGCTGTGTTAAACATACGTGTGCAGGTATCTTTTTTATAGAGTGATTTGGGTTCTTCTGGGTATATTCCAAGTAGGGCTGTACTAGTTTACACCCTCACCAACAGTGTAGAAGTGTTCCCTTTTCACTACATCCTCTCCAGCATCTGTTATTTTTTGAGTTATTGATGATTGCCATTCTGACTGGAGTTAGGTGATATCTCAGTGTAGTTTTAATTTGCATTTCTTTGATGACTAGTGAGACTGAACATTTTTTCATGTATGTGTTGGCTGCTTGTATGTCTTCTTTTGAAAACTGACTCTGGTGAGCATTTTTTTTTTTTGGAGAGGGTGAAATATTTGGTCGCAATAGTAGTTAAGTTTTAAGTTTTAGTAGAAATTTTGTTTTTTAAAAAATTATTTCAAATATGTCTTTATGGATTTTATACAATATTGTAATTCTGAAATAAAAAGTGTTATGTGTGTCTAGGAGATTATCTCTTGTATGCCAAGCAATGCTGCTAAAGATATTATTGATTACCAAATTTTAAATAGATTGGGGGTAGGAAAGTTATGTAAGGAACACATAGCAAATATTGTAAGTGTTTTCAAGGTCATATGGTCTCTGTAGCAACTATTCAACCATGTCCTAAAAGGAGAAAGTAGCAACCAAGAATAATAAGCAAATGAGTGCGTGTGGCTGTGTTCCATACAATTTTAGTTACCAATAACGTGGCAAGCCATGTATGAACCTCAGTCCATATTTTAACCCCTGGAACATATAAGATTTCCAGAACATGGAGAAAGTGTCATGGCCAATGCAGTTTATAAAGAACTTTCATTCAGTCATTGAATATCACTTTATCAAAAGTTTCCATCTAAATTTCCAAAGAGGATATAATAGTGTTCAGTGAGTCATAATTCAATTTACATAATTAACTATATTAGTTTTAAAGGGTAATTTTTTCTGTTTTGCTAAGTATCTTTTTGTTTCTATTATTGTTTTCTTTTATATTAGCCTTGAATGATGTGAGATCAATCTAAATATTTTTCCAAAAATTGGAAATGCAAATTTTCTTTCATTCTCCCCAATAGCCACTTTTTAGATGTTAGAATTGCAAGTATGCTTATGTGTTGGTTGGTATGCAAACCCCTATATAATTTTAATTTTACAGCATTCTTTTTTTTTTTCCTGAATTGGAGTCTCACTCCATCGCCCAGGTTGGAGTGCAGTGGCATGCTCATGACCACCCCAGCATTGACCTGCCGGGCTCAGGCGATCCTTCTGCCTCAGCCTTCCAAGTAGCCGGAACTACAGACTCACACTACTGTGCCTGGCTAATTTTTGATTTTATTGTAGAGACGAGATCTCACCAAGTTGTCCGGGCTGGTCTCGAATCCGCAGGCTCAGGCAATCCACTCCCCTCAATCTCCCAAAGTGCTGATATTACAGGCTGAGCCACGGAGCCTGGCCAGCATTCTTTATTCTTTATTTAACCTTATTTTTGCCTAAGGAGGTAATTCATTGTCTCATTGATCAGTCACTTTACCATAGTCGTATATTTCATTTTTACAAAGTTTGAAACATTTATTTTACTTCCCAAGAATAGCAATTGAAAATTTTCATTCATAAGAAAATACATCTTCATGGTTCACTTCCTAAAATCTGGGAACTTAATATCTTTGGATGAGAAATTAATTAGTCTTAACATTTTTTTTGTTCTTAACAACATGGAATAGCTGTAAATTATATTCATTCACCAAATAGATGTCAGCAAAGCACTATTAAAGAAAAAAGTTAAAAATTTGTGGTCTTGAACAGCTCTTTCTTCTAGAAAAGCCTACCTCATAGAATAGATGATAATTTTCTTTCTTCTTGTTGATTAACACCCAATGTCTTCCAAGTAGTTCCCCAACTGCAGTGGGTAAATATCATTCTCATATGGCCTTTTTCATTTGTCATCTCTGCCAGCCTTTTACTGGGCTTCCTTTGAGCTCCACTTGCTAAAATTTTATTCTCATATGTTTCATGATGTTAGTTTTTAGCTCAACTGAAATTCGATATTTCATTTTGTAATTCTAGGAGTGATATATGGGAAAGTGGTAGAATGTGGTTAGATGTGTGTTACCAAAATCCATACCCTCAGTTTTTTTCTAGTGAAAAAAATAATACAAATGATTGATATCATTATAGATATTATGGATAATCCATTCTGACAAATAAAATATCATTATTAATTGAGAGTTCAATACATTTCAATGAGTTGTATAATCTGTGATAAAATTAACACATGCTGTATCTAATAAGAATTTAAAGAAAACTTATATTGGCATTGTTGACATTTTCAGCTCCCTTGTTGCTGTTGATAAAATATATGTACATTTAAAATATTATGTTATCAAGCACAAGGGTGGGATTGGCATATATTGGACACTGCTAGGGGAGGAAGGCAGGAGAGCACATGGCAACACACTGGGTAGCTGGTCCACTATCGGGGAAAAGAGGACCAGCTAGAAGCCCAAACTTAACCTGCGTGCAACTTTGTAGTAAATCCTCACTTATACCCTGTAACTCTAAAAAAAATAAAAAAGTGTTAAAACTGTTGTGTCATTGCTTTACAGAAACAAGAAACAGAGATTTCATGAATCCTATTTCTAGCTTAAAAGTTTATCTTATTTAAGCATGAGTTACAATAAATAAAGTTATTTATTAAAGATATTGAATATTTTAAATTCAGACCTGATAACATTTATTTATTATACTAGATAATCCTATATATTGGATATTTATTTTTTTCTTGACATCCTCATGGCAATGCTGGCATAGGAAGACTATTTCTCTGAAGTCCAGTTGCTTTAGTCACTCATTATCAGGGCCATCTAGGCCAACAAACATGTAGGAGAGACATAGAACAGGACTACCCCAGAAAATCATGTTTTATTAATCTCCAATCCAATCTAGTTTAAATCAAATTTATGCTCTTTTGCATTGTATGGTTTAGGAAGTTACAGGTGGAATTTCAATATCCACCTGCAAAATCTGTTGTTAATTAGCACTCTTATTTGGTTGGCACAGAAACACAACTCAAATTGACATACTCTAAAAGGTAAATGTGCCATAAGACCTCTAGATCGTTTGTGAAATCAAAGATAGCAAGGTTATTGTGCCACAAAATCAGAGAATGAAAACTTTTTTTCTGACTTTCATTTTTGTTCCTTGGTGTTTTATTACTATTCTCTCACTTCAGACTAATTTACTCAGCGGCTGTCTCCAACATCATTTGAGATTTTGATGTTACATTTCATATCTTTAAGAAGATGACAGCTTGCTCTGAGTCTCAAGTTCAAAAATATCAGAGATGAGAATCTTTGTTCCAGCTTGGATCAAGTGTGGACTCTACAACCAATCAAGAGTTTCCAGGGGTAGCTTGTACTGTAAAAACAACTTCCCCTGCAGCCTTGGATGATGTCAAAAGTAGTCAACTAAAGAAGGATGTGGTAAATCTTTGAAAAAAGGGTTGGTTTTGGTAGACAGAAAAATAAGTAAGTATGTGTCACTACATTATTGTATGCATTTAATATGATTAAGATATCTATTATTAGCAAAAAGTAATACAGACATAATACTGAAAGCTGAAAAAAACTAGCTTTCTTAGTAGACCCCAAATTATCCCTCAACCTCATCTAGTCCAGTACTTTTCGTCCTATGTGAGGAAGATGAGAAACAATGTAATTAAGTGATTATCCAAGGTCATATTATTGGGAAGTAGCCAGGGATTCTATCGAGGTTTTCTTGCTCACTGCACAGAAATTCAGTCGCTGAGACAAGTATTGCCAGGAAAGGGGGCTTCTTATTCAGGTGATATCAACAGGGGAGAATGGGAAATCAGTCTCAAATCTGTCTCTCTGACCAATTGGCATTGAGGTTTATAAAGCGAAGACAGGAACTTGTGCAGAAAAACAGAAACTAGGGAGAGGTAAGAACACAATCACAACCAGTGAGGGGTCTGGTGTCTCATCTGGATGCTGCAATCTAGAAAGTCCTAGTTCTTTTCCTGAGGGCTGGTTTCCTGAGGAAGGAACTCAGATAAGACAAATGTAAATTTTTAGTTTTAAGTTTCAGATGGTCAATTTTTACGTTTATGAAAAAACTCATAAATATAATTTATATGGGGGAATTGTGCCAGTTTAGTGCCAGAAACACCCAACTTATTCAGCAACAAATTCATTTATTCCCTCTTTCCTTGGGCCTGGGGACTCACTCTTTCAAGTATTTCCCATGACAGAGTTTTCAGAGTTTCATCTCTAGAAAACCCGCATCCGGATTATTAAAATGCAGGTTCTTGAGCAGTCCCTGCCTCCAACACCGAATCACAACTTTCATTGATTATAGTCTATAAATCTGCATTCTTAACTAAATTTCTAGGTGATTGTTATGCCTGCTGAAGTTTGCAAATATTTCATTGTGGTACTCCCAAGCCCTTGACAGAGACAGGTAAATTGAAAAATAACTGAAAGTAATATAATCCTAGGAAAGACTAGAACGATCATAGAGAAGTATTTCAAAAGTGATTGAAAAGGTGAAAGGAAGACCTTCCTCACAAACTTCAGCTTTTCCCCCATAGAATGGCCTTACTATTGTTTTTATTTTTCTACTGAAATCTTTAAACTTCTGTTTCTACACCCTGGAGAAGGTGGTGCTGGCTCTGAAAGATATCATGGCAAATGGGACACTCAGGTCCTCGTATGGTCATTTGAACAGTGTCAGCGTTATTTACAAAATGCTTTTCTGTGACCATGTTTTTCCTAACAACTATTGCATGCATTTGGGTCATTCCATTGGGCTACATTTATATGCAACTAAATGTTTTATGATTATACTCTAATATTACTGAAAATAAAATGCATAAACTAATATAAATCCTGTAGATAGTTTCTTTCCAAGTTTTAAGTGATTGGTCTTTGCTGTCTAATTACAGAGGTATAAAAATTTAATAGCAATTCACATGAACATTATTGTGTTGTTACTTGCATTTTCATAACTCATTCTTTCTGGGGGAGTTTAAAGATTAACTTGTAGTTTAAATTTTATTGATAGATTGCCTTATGCTATAAAGGCAATTCTTTGTGTGCTTGTTCTTTGATGCAATCTGGAATAAAATGAAGTAATCTTCAGCTCCAAAAGTATAAAAAATAAAATGCATAAATTATTAAATCTTCAAGGTTGTTTTGTATTTGAAAATTATACTCTAACATTTTTAGTGGCATCATACAATATTCTGTATCTATATCTATTTAAATTTTATAAATATAGTGAGGTTAAAAAGTCTATATTTTAAATTTGATGTATAGTAAAATATTTAAAATATTAATAATACATTAGCCTGAATGTCTTGATTTTTATGCTCTATGTAACAATTCATTTTTTAAAAGATATAGGATACTGGTTTGGGGCATTAAATAAATCTTTTCATGTTTTTAAAAATGCTTGTCTTTTTACACAAACTTGAATATAACTTTGTGAATATATAATCAATCTTTGAAATCCACTTCACTGCAATGGGAAAACAGGCTAACCCACATTTCTCTATGTACCTTTTCTAGTCCATGGATTTGGGAAATATCATAAACCAGTTTAGTACCCAGAATATTTCAAGTCTACAAGCAAATAAGCAATGTTAAATTGTGCCATCAAATGACTTTATTACCCATTTTGTTTAATTATACCAAAGAGAACTTGAAACTAAAATTTACTTTGTAAAAATCTACCCAAGCAATCCAGGTTTTTAAGTTATAGGATATAATCGAAGTGATTGTTATCAAGACCAACAGGTTATGACAGGTGAAAGAGTACATGTATTTTCTACAGGTTGCTTTACATTTGAAATTGTGTTCCTAGAGCAGCCCAGTCTATGGTGGTAAATGAGTGAAAATATTTTGTATCTTTCCCTTGGAAGATGATAGCCTGTATATTAGAAGATACTGCAAAGAATCTCAAGATGATTGATTGGGAAATTATCACACACATATACTACTTTGTTGAATCCTTCTTTTATAGTCCATATCTAAATGAGTATTGGTTTAATCTTCTTTGCTTCTTTAATGGCTTTCCAGTATGACCTAAAATGTATACCCACATGCCATATTAAGAGCTGTAGAATGTCTCTTTTGGATTTCAAAAAAAAAAGTGCAATATATGATTATTAACATCATGGATTATAAATAGTTTGTTAATTTTTAATGTCCAAGCTAATACTTGTTTGCATTTCATAAATAATGTGACTATTGTGACCTTTGCAAATCCATAGTCAAATGACACCATAGAGACTTTAAAATCTGTTTTAAATGATTATTCTGTTTAAAAACCACTTATCTCAAAATGTTGACATTTTCACTTACTATGTTCTAAGATAGTTTTAAGATAATTTTCAGAGGCATGTTGGAGATGCCTCAGAAAAAGCTATATCAAGAATAAAAAAGAGGTAGCCACCTATCATAGAGCATCTTTCCTATCATAAAACTTTTAAAATTATGTTAATAATTATATTCCCACTCCACTGTATCCTATTAGGAGAATATAAAAAATGTAGGAAAGTTTCCCAACATATGGCATGTATAAAATGTGATCCACACCCGTCCTGATTAACATTGACTCGCCTAGAGAGGCGTGCTTTTCCAGATAACATGCAATCAGTGGTTCTGTACATGCTTCTGAATGTGCGTTCTATCCTGGACAACTCCATTAAAGATAGTGATTTTGAAAGAGCTATTCAAATCGCAACTCACTTTCCAGAACAGAACACACACACACACACACACACACACACACACACACACACACACACTCTCTCTCTCTCTCTCTCTCTCTCTCTCTCTTCGACACCATTTAGCTCTTTTTCTAACAGGAGATTGATTTTCTTAAATAATCATATTCTGCTGTGAAGTTATGAGAATAAGTTTAAAGCATAAATATATCATGCAGCATGGGGAATTGATACCTGTGTACCAACTAGTTTTTCTACTGCTGTGACTGAAAAGTTAAGAGAGCCTAATGTGTTTGTTCCTGTTTAACTGAACCATGTCATCTGTTCCTGTTATCTTTCTTTTTTTTTTTTTTGAGTTGGAGTCTCACTGTGTCACCCAGGCTGGAGTGCAGTGGCCGCTCCTGGCCACCGCAGCCTCGACCTGCTGGGCTCTGGCGATCCCTCCGCCTCAGTCTTCCAAGTAGCTGGAACTACAGGCGCGTGTTACCACGCCCGGCTAATTTTTTTGATTTATTGTAGAGATGAGGTCTCAC
>CAUYQG010233665.1:0-15456 GCA_963574415.1 Tarsius wallacei | reverse complement strand
CTCCAATATTTTAATCTAGTAAGAATACATATTTTTTAAAAGAAGTTGTGATAGAAATATGTATTAAACTTTTGAGTACATGTGTAAGTTTTATTAAAATCCAATAATGTTTTCTTCTGTTTTTCCTGTGAGTTATAATATAGATAATAGCCAAACAGCCAAGTAATTGAATATATCAATTTAATTACCACATGGATCAATTACTTATGCCACACCGGAAATAAATTATTGATAATTAATGATTAAAAACAAAGAGAGTGGCCCACAGGCTAAAGTATTTGGTAATTATCTAAGAGTTGTACAAAGTTGAATGTCACTTCATATTAAAATGATTATTTGTATGACTGTAAAGAGCATATTTCCACAATGAGTATCGCATGTAAAACTCATAATATATCTATGTAGTAGGAATAATTGTTCTCATTTTATTAATACTAAAACTTGGCCCAAGGATATTGCCCAGTTTAAATAACTATAAAGAGTATTATTGTTATTTTCACATGTATTTTTCTTTTACTTTGTTTTTGGTGCCACATCTCATTTCACACATCTGTTATTTGCCTAAAGATTTTGAAAGACGGGGAGTTCATTCTATTCTCCCTAAACAAACATGAATAAAAAATTAAATTCTACATAATTTCTTCACTCATCTAGAATTGTCCGTTTTATCAGGTTGATATGTCTCTAGATTTTTGGTTATTTCTTCTATACAATTACAAATAAAAAGGTTTCTAATACTGTAGATATGCTGTAATAAAGATAAATGAAGAATAATTTTTAATGAATAACAATGCTTTTAAAAATATTTTCTTTATTTAAGTTAGTGGCTATCAGCACCCAAAGATGCTAATGCAGCATCAGTGATTAATATGAAAAATTGAGTTTTCTAAATGAGTCATCATTTCTAAGGCAATTCAGAGATTTTTGCAATGTTGCTGCTTGGTTCTACAGTTTTAAATAGCTTTATCTTCTTAGAAAATTCATCCGTAATGACAAAAGATGCTGACTGCAAATTTGAAAGCTTCAAAAATATAAATACTCAATACAAAATAACTACACAAGAAAAACATATTAAAATGGAAGTAGAGAAGAGGAGTAAATTTCAGCATTATTTATTGATTAATTTTCTCTTAATTTCTCTGTTGTTTAGTTAGTAAAATAAGAAGTTTATGTTAGACATAATCAAGTGCATTCCACTTCTAAGTGATTTATTTATACTGAGACAAATTTTCTTTAGATAATGAATTACATTTCAAGTAACAATACTTCCAAAAAAATCTTAATATAGTTCAGTAATTTAATAGATATCAGATTAAGACTATAAAGTTTCCCAGGTGATTTGGGTGCTACTCTAAAAAGAAAACTGATAAAATTACTAATCATAGGGTAAAACTGTAAATATTCATTACTCATTAAAAGACTTGAGGTTCACAAAAGTCAATGAATATTCAGGAGATAGGTTATGAACTGTTCCAGGTCTTCTCAAATATCCTAAATCTAAAAACTAAAAAAAAAAAAAAAAAAAAAAAAAAAAGTAATGCCTACTTTCTGCTAATATTATATAATAATATTCACATAAATCTAAAACTACTATTGCAATAGTAACTAATAGCCATATGTGATATAATGAATTTTTTATCTTAACTGAAGTTTTACATACGTTTTCACTTAAACTCAAGTAAGTATAATACTGAAAATAATCAATTATAGAATTTCAACAATCGTATATCAACTCTATATAAACTAATGCTTTCATGAACATTATAATTGGAATAGTAATGGTCTGTGACTGTGATAACTGACATCCAAAAGATATATTTTGAAACTCTAACACTGCATCATCATAACGTAAAAAGAAAAAAACCTCAAATACGTAAAAGTCCACTTGGTTAGGGGAAGATGTCAGCTTTTATCTTGACTAAGTTATCTACAACAGAGTCTAGGTGAAGATAGTGGGATAAAAAGGGACATATTAAAATGCATCCAGGATATAAAGCATAATGAAATTTATTTTTTGAAATATTATCCTTAGAACTTAGTATAGGCATAAGCAATTTCCATACAATCTCATTACAAATTTAGCAATATTTTTATGCAAAGCCAATAAAAATTTCCCAAATGAAACTTATACTTTTATTATAAAGGAATATTTGACCAAACTCTGTATTCCACTCTGCAACAAAGAAACTAAGGAAGGAAAAAGAGAAGAAAGAGAAGGAAATGAATTAGAAAATTAGAGTGTGTAATAATAGTCACTGGAGACTCCAAAGGTTGGAAGGGTGAGATAGGAAAAATTGCTTAATGGGTACAGAGTACACTAATCTGGTGATGTTTATACTAAAAGCCCAGAATTCACCACTACGGAACATATCCATGTAACAAAACTGCACTTGTATCTTTACATTTATATAAATAAAAAATGTGTAAACCTATGTTGGCAATGTACAAAAAATAACAACTCCAGAGTGACCTAGACGAACCAATGACTAAGAAGGAAAGCAAAACAAGACAATGAGGTAGCATTAGAACCAACTTTGATTTAACATTTTGTAAATCCTCATAAGAGCTAAAGAGTCAGAAGTTATTTTCTTTTTATTGACTCAAATATGGAAGCACAGAACACAACTAATTCTGAAGAAGAGGTAGAGTAAGGGCTCCAAACCAGGTACATTTGACTCCTAAACATCAGTGCTTTGTACTGTTAGCAAGTCAAATTATGGATCCTTTGATGCATCTTTCAAATTGAATGATATAGTTAGTCTTTTTTTATGTTATGACCAGCATTATTATCATTAACTAATGAAACTGATCACTTCTGCATTCTATATGCCTGACATAGTTGTCTCCAAAATATCTTTCTTTGACGGTCTACTTCTGTACTGTTTCTTTAACACACACACATTCATACACTCTGTGAAATCGAAGGCAAGAACAATTAAAGAGTGAGTGGGAATAATAAAAAATTATTTTCTATTAGTGGTTACTGAGCAGAACTATAATATTTATGCGCTTAGTTATCTGGCTGTATTTATTATCAATTAGAGCATGACATACTGTGTATTATTGTTTTCTTTCTCTTCCCAACAGAGGAAATTTCACTTTGCAGTGAGGATCCAGACAGCACCTCAACCTTGTTTTCCAAGAAAGACTTCATATGATCTCTTTTATCAATCTTCCTTCTAAATGTGCATGACATTTTCTGAGTGAAAATGTTTTGTCATGTGTAGCTGCAGAATGAAGACCATAATATGATATTCATTACATTGACACTATCTTACTGAAGAAACCATGCTTTAGAATTTCAAGACTTTTGTGTAACCTGACTCTGACATTCAGCATTACATTCTCAAATTCTTTAAATCTCTCCAGCCTGACTTAGAGACGCTTTTCCCTATGCCAACATCCGTGTTACACTGGTATAAGCTGGATGGAATTAAGAGGAACAAATACTGTGGTCATCGTGTAAGAAATTTTCATTGGTGACATTGGTTAGCGAAACCCTGGAATGCTAAAGCACACATATATAAATATATATATACACACACATATGCACACATCTCCTTTTTACATCAAAATATAAGCTTTAAAGTACAAGAAAATATTCTTAGGCAAATATCTATGTATAAATATTAAAAAACAAAGAATCCAACTAGTGTCCTTGGTGTACCTTTTAAAAATGTACATCCTTAATATCTATCTTGGAATTCAGAGGATGTTAATACCCTAACAACAAAAAAAAAGCCAATGTAATGTAATACACCGAAATTATTTGTTTTGTTTAAAGCAGTAGTGCTTACCTTAAGCCAAGGAGAACCATATCTACTATTGAGGCCAGGATAAGTTAAAAACATTACTATTCATGGTGGAACTAACTGAACCAAGGACCTCATAAGTAATATCAAACCAAGAGAAATGAAAATATTTTTATTCAAAATGAAAGTATAAAATCATAATGAGACATTAATAAAACAAGTTACAGAGTCTACTTGGTTAAAGAATAGTTTCAAGCTATAAATATTAATGTTATTTAGGGGAGAAGTTTTTTTTTGACAAAATAAGTTTATACAATGTTGTAGTAAATGGAGTATAATTATTTTCTTTACTGCTGAACTTATCAGAACCTTTCATATGCTATGCCACGTGTGTTGTAGAATCCCAGAAGAATGGAACATACTTTTTTTTCCTATATATATATTAAAAAAAAATATATATATATATATATATCACTAACTGTTGTGTAGAGAGCTTTGTGTGATCACCAGTGCACAAAGTCACTTTGAATCCTGTGTTTATAACCAACATCACATGAAAATTTAGATGTAATTAACCTAAATAAAACTGTATAAAATACAGTTATGTTAACAGCACATACAATGGTTTTCCATGATGCAAATGTAGAACTTTCTCTCACAATTGCCTTTAACAGCTGATAGTGAAAATGATTTAATAACTTTCAAGAATGCTGATATTGTTTTTGAATGATTTTTTAAAAAAATGTTTAAATGTTATACAAAATAGTGTTAATGTCAATATATTGGGCCTTTTTTATGATATACTGATATTCTTCATACAGAGTGAAAATTCAGAGATAAATGCTACATCACAATTCTTTAGCTGCATACCTATTATTTGATAACTTTATATTTAATCCTAACTTTATGCTATAAAATAAATTCCATAATTTACCCAGAAACAACTCTCTGCAAAGTTGAAATCAGAAAATGATGGTGATATGAGTGATGCTACATTTTAAAAGTATGGAATTACAAAAGCAAATTTAGGCAAAAAAAAGACAAAATAAACAATTAAAAAGATATGTTTAATCATACTCGACTTGAACAGTAAGTTTTGTAATTCTAAATTCCTCCCAAAAATGTGGCACCCTTGAAAGTCCAGGTGCAAACAGTTATTGAGTGTTTCTTATTTACCTAGAAATTACATTTCTCTGCAATTATTGACCTTTCCCTATATAAGACATTGAATTAATCAACTTTTGTCATTGAAGAACTTGTGTTTTACTTCAGTATCACATTTCTTTATCATTACTTTCCCTACAACAGCCTGCGCAAGAAAACACACACATGTGCATATGCACATACAAATTCTTTTCTTGGACTTGTATATTTTTTCTTAACTACTTAGAGTTGTAGTTCAAGGTTATCTTCTCACCTTATACCACCCCTAAACACACTACTTCAAATATTTTTAAATCTGCTTTCCTTATTAAAATTACCTGGTAATTTTTCTCTTGGACATGTCTTAAAATAAGGTAACATTTACATTTCAGTAAGTCATACAAAATTTTAACCTACATAAATATAAAGTGGAACTTTTATGTATCTCCACAGAGCCAGTAGAGGAATACAAATTGTTGTCATGGAGTATCTCTTCCACTGGTAGATACTTATCATTCCTGAAAATAAAACTAAAGGAGATCCCATAGTCATTTTGATTGTAATTTTGAAATTAGACATATAGTTTCGTTCAATAGGCAATTATGTTTGAAGACTACTCATATTGTGTTTTGTATGCCTTTGTGTTAGAATATATTAATTTTAAGTCACTGTAAGTAAATGTAACCAAATTAACTTATGCCATACAAGATTGGGGAGGTCACTTTAAAATCTGGGCATAGAGCAGACTTGAGGTCATCGTCAAACAGTCTTTGGCTTAACTTCTCTGCATTTTCTCCTATACCTAATTCCATCTGTCATCCTCATTCTTAGGCTGTCTTCTCTCACGGTCATCAAATGCCTGCATCACTATTGAAGCAATAGGCTCCTTATTCATTTTCACAATAAGAGAAAGTGTCCCTGGTCACAACCACTAAGTGTCTTGTGATTTTAATTGATTGAGTCATCCTTCAGGAATATATACCTTTAGATAATGACACACGCAGAAAAGCAACAATTTAAATTATGGACCAATGATCATAGCCAGGGAAATATGATTATCTCCCTTACTCCCCCAAACCACAGTGGCACTACCTCAATGGTAGAAGTGTAAACTCACTGCAGCAAAGAAAAGCAAATGTATAGTACAGAATCAGAAATTTATAGGCTAATAATTCCATTTAGGTGAAATTTTATTTTTTAAAAAAGATGAGTTTCCTAGAGTGTATATCAAGCTGATATTAAAATCTCTGTTCCAATATTGACTTTAGTGTCCTTCATATTTCAAATTTGAATTCAATATATTTGTTTTAAGCCATAAGGTTCTATGTAGCCTGGGTTCTGGAAATCCTAATACCTTTTATTTCTCTAGTCATACATGTATTTTTGTAGGATCATCTATATATTTTAATCCATGACATAAAAATATGTATTTTACAAGATGTATCTGCACTCATGTATTCCTTTACACACCATAAAATAATAGCGACAGCATCCTGTTAGAAATTCTTTCTTTCTGAATGTTAAGGGTTTGAAAATTAATACTCAATTGAAACTCTAGAAAATACATACATTAGTATAAAACATGTTCTTTCATTCAATAATAAAAAGTCTTAAAAATATTTAAGCACTATCAGTATAAAAATGTTTTAAAATAAGCTAATATTAGTATTAAATTAAATAGCAGTAGTGAGAAAAATGAATGAATATTTATTTGTGTGTTTTCTTTTTTACTTTTTATTCACTAAATACAAAGAGACTCCTCAAACACTACCTTCACTCTCTGTTCTGGCAAACTCCTATTCATCAATCAGAATTAACTCAGACATCACTTCTCCTTGATTCCTTTCTCAAACAACTCAACCAGAGTCAGTCATGCCCTGCACTAATGCCTCTGCACTTTATCCCTATTTCTATGGTTAAGTTTCTTTTACTCAATTGTAATTATGTGTTTTCACAGCTGTGACCCACTAGACTAGGACCAGCAAACCTTTTCTGCAAAGATCCAGATACTAAATTTTTTAGGTCTTGAGGACCACACAGCCTAAGTTGCAACTACTCAAATCATGCCTGTAGCACAAAAGCAACCATGGTCAGTATGTAAGGAAGAACATGGCTATTTTACAATAACATTATATTTCCACAAATAGGTGACAGGTTAGATTTGGCTCACAAGATTTAGTCCACAAGACTATGGAGTTACTGAAAAGTAGAGTCTGGTTTTCAATTCTTTGCATCTTTTTTTTCTGCAACTGTCATTACAATGCTAAACAAGTAAAGGATGGCTGATAAATGTATTTATTTTAATTTAGTTGAATCAAATTATAACAAGACAAATTCTAGTGATTTCCAACAGTTAGAAGTCTGGTGCTTAAAAACTGAGATGTGTGTTGTACACTATGCAGCCACTAGTGATGAGTAGCTGTTTCATCTTAAATGAATTAAAATTAAGTTAAATTAAAAATTCAATTCCTTAGTCATACTAACCACATTTCAAAGGCGCAATGGCCTCATGTAGCTAATGAATACTCTATTTAAACTGCCTAAATATAGATCATAACCATTATTTTTAAAAGTACTATCTGACAGTGCTGGCTTAGATGGTAAAAATATTAAGAACAAGCAGATACCCTCAAAGAAGAATCCCAGTAGTGCATAAAGTATGGCTCATGTAAGCAACCTCAAATACATTCTCTGAGTATAGTGATCAAAAACTGAAGTTATAATATGCACAACACAGCAAAGACTATGAATTCATTTAATAACTAAAGTAATTAGACGCATTTACTACGCTATTTGAATCAGTGATTCAGTAGACCTTTGTGTATGTGGATGTCTGAGAGTGTATATGTTACAAAAATTGAAGATTCACAGTAGATGTTAAGAGTTATTAAAAATAGGGGTTCTTGTCATCACATAGTTCCAACCTTATTGGGGAGTATTGTGGGCCTATGCAGAATATGTCTGTGCTATTTTTTGACTATGTATACCCTACTTGAACAAACATATATGTCTTATATGTACTTGTTTAAAGATAAGTCAAGCTGTTGCCCTTTAACATTTTATCTTTGTTCTTTTATTCTTCAAACCAATGTTTTCTTCTCCAACTTGATATTTTTGTAATCTAATTGTCTCCCATCTGAGTTAAGCCAATAATCTCCTAATCTGTCTTCCTACAGGATTGCCACCATTAATTGATCTTTGATGTAGTCATTTATGTGATAGATTTAAAAGGAAAAGACGGCTACATCATGTCAATGTTTACAAGCGTGTAGTGGTTCCTCTCTGACTAAAAGATTAAGTTGAGGCATTAATGATCCTGTTCATTGTGGGCTCAATTCTTCAGCCTTACAAATTACTCCTTGACCTTTATACTTTATACTCTCAAATTACTGAACTACTTGAGTATCCCAAGTACATCATATTTGTGACTTTAATAATCTTTTATTTTCTATGTATACTTCCTCTTACTCTTGCTTGTAACTTATACATCATTTAAAATAAATTTATTTAATTTATGACATTGCACAAATATGTTTATTTCTATTAATAGACAAAAAGTTAAAATGCATATAAAACAATCTTCAAACTGGGTTTACTATAGAATTTTTTTTTTTTTTTTTGAGTCGGAGTCTCACTCTGTCACCCAGACTGGAGTGCAGTGGCCGCTCCTGGCCACCGCAGCCTTGACCTGCTGGGCTCCGGCGATCCTTCTGTCTCAGCCTTCCAAGTAGCTGGAACTACAGGCGCGCACTACCACGCCCGGCTAATTTTTTGATTTACTGTAGAGATGAGGTCTCGCTTGCCCAGGCGGGTCTCGAACCCGCAGACTCAGGCAATCCACTTACCTCAGCCTCCCAAGGCTCAGGATTACAGGCTGAGCCACCGAGCCCGGCTTACTACAGAATTTTAAGAGAAGGCTCCTCAAGGATGCAGTTACAACCACGAGGATGAATAGAAGTTAATCAGATAAAAAGCAGTGAAAGGATCTTCAAGTCAATCACAAGAATAGCATGTCCAAAAGCATGACTTGCAGATCTGAGGAAAAAAAAAAATGCTACTGAATCTGCAAGTAATTTAGTAGACTTGAAGCAAAATTTCTGTGTTGAGAAATGCCTAATGATCAAACTGAAGACATAATCAGGACCTTTCTGCTAAGGGTCTTTAAATGGCATTCCACGAAGTGTGCATATTACCCTGAGGCCAAAGAAAGAGTACTGAAGAGTTTTAGGATTAAAAGTATGAACAATTATAAATATGCTCCTGGAATCAATCTACATGGACAAAACTAGTTTGGAACACATTTGTCTAATAAACTCAAATATGTTGACAGCTCTGATTGGGTAGATCAGGGGTTTATTAAAAGTTGAACTTAAAAGTATTTTATTATTGGTTGGCATGCTGCGCAGGAGATAAAAGCAATCAGGGAGTAGAATGGATCTCTTGTAATAGCAACTATTTGAATGGAGCTTTTATTTTATTCACTGGAAATACTGACCACTTAAAAAGAGATCGTGTGTATGTGTATGTGTGTATGTGCATACAAATGTGTGTTATGGATGAGGAGGAAGTGATGATGAGTTCATTACATATGTTGATATTTCTTTGGTCAACCAAGTGAATAAGAAAATGGAGAGCAAGCATTAGATGCATAAATTTGAGAGAATGCAAAAATAGAGACGTAGATATTGAAGGCATCATATTATAGATAGGAGAGTAGGCTTTGGAAGTAGGTAATTACTAAATATTTGAAGGGGTGTCTTAAAGATGTGTTTGAAAGGAATGAAGGAAAACTATAAAAAATGTTAGGTCAGGAGAAATAAAAAGGAAGAGAACATGCCAACAAGAAAGTCTTAGAAGAATTCTAATGTAACCTTCAAGATTCCTAACCAGTGATGTACATCTTATGTGGTCTTTTCCCTTTGAGTGTGGACAGGACCTGTGAATATGACCCTTTTACTAGCTTTTAAAAAAGAAAGTTGCTACATGGTAAACAAGCCCTTTTGGCTAAGACATATCCTCTGGAAGAAAACAATATAGCAGGCAAAAAACAAACAAACAAACAAACAAACAAAAAACTCTGACATTTAACAAGCAAAAAACAGATCTTTCTTCTCCAACCACAATGAGCTTAATTTTGCCAACAACCTGAATGAACTTGGAATAGGACCCTGACCTCCAGATGGGAATGCAGCTCAGCCAATACCTTGATTTCAGCTCTGTGAAACCCTCAGCAAACCACCTAGAGATACCATAATCTACAGAACTGTGATTCACAGCCTATATAAAAGACTCATGACGTCCAGAACTGTGAGAGAATAAATTTAGGTTGTTTTAAGATAATAAATGTGTGCTAAGTTTTTGGTAAATATTGTTATGCAGCAGTATAAAATTAGTACTAGTATATTTCAAAATCCTGAAGAAACATAAAACCAGAAGTTTAGCCTTGATTTACCAACAAGCTTGTTCATGATACAGGTGGAAACACTTTCAGTAAAAAGATGGGTGGGAACTCAGATTTTACTATATGAAATAGGAAAAGGAGGAAAACAGAGATGAATATTGACCGTAGACAGCCTTTAAAATCTTCATAATGCCAGGAGTGATTTCTTTTACTTTGATTTTTATAATGAGTCATTATTATTACTAATATTCTTTTGGTTGTTTGGTAGCAATGAAAAATCCAATGGGGGGATTGAAGGTATAGATGAGAAAGTGGATTATGCTAAAGAAATGGATTAGTGTAGGCAGAAAAGGATAATATTAAGTGCCCATATAGAATTTTGACAATGTTAAAAGAAAATGAGAAATAGAAAAAAAATGCATTTAGTTCCAATCTAATAGATTCTCCATTCTCAGTGAAGAAGAGGGCGAGTTCTTTTCTGTTGAAGGAGACATTTAAGATCATGGGATTGGGAATATAAATCCAAGCATCAACTATTATTCATTACAGAAACTTGACAATTGTATGTCACCCTCACTTTCAGTTTACTCTCAGTAAAATGAGAATAAAGCAACCTCTTCAATGGGTTATTGAGAGGATTAGATGGGGCAATATTTGTACTGGGATTAGTAAATTGCTCAGTACACTGAGTACTCAGTAAATTATAGTTACTCTGTTACTAAGATTGAGCTTGATTTAGTGGGATAAAAAATTCAAGAAGAGTCGGGACAGTTTGGAATACCATTGTAAAGGATAAGAGAGGTTGTCGTTTAAGAAAATATGGAATAATTCCCTAAAACCTTTTAGGGATCAGGTAAGATAGGAAACAATGAATTTCTTATAACATCAAAAGACGAAACCTCATGGTGATTTTATGCTGGCTGTATCAGAGTGTCTGATGCAGGAGGAGAGAATTGCTGCGAAATGAACCTTGGATAAACATGTCTGTAAGCTAATTGTGGCTGAGGAACAATTCAGCAAAGAACTTGAGAGTTATATAATCACCAGAGTAATAAGAGTGTCCAGGATTGATAATAACTAAAGTACATCCAGAAAGAAGTGATCGAAAGAATAAAGTGGAGAGACTAAGGTACAGAAATTCCCATTGATATCAAAGACTTCTGAGTTAGGACTAACACACAAGAAACGGAGAAAAATGGAAGACTGTCATCAATGACTTTGATGTTTGAATTTATTTATTTTTTATTATAAAGATGTGGGGTACAATTCATGGTTAGATATACAAAAATTGTTGCTCAAAGAAACCCAAGAAGACACAAACAAATGGAAAAATATCCCATGCTGGTGGATAGGAAGAATCAACATTGTTAAAATGTCCATTCTACCAGGGGAATTTAAATTTTTAAAGGTAAAATAAATACAGATTAAGAAAACAACACTTTAAAAAACCTTACATGTTATCCAGGATGATGGTAAGAATTGGAGTAATGAAGAAGACCAGAAGGCAGATATCAAAGAATTTTAAGCAAACATAAAAGTCACTTGCCGGTTGATAGAAGAGAGTGGCAAGGAATTATGGCAGTGATAGAGTGAAATGTTGTTTAACCTCAAAGAGATACCTATTATATTCCTAGTCTTTAATTTTAAAAATAGTCTAACTTAGTTGGTATTGAAACATATTATTTGATGTCTGAGGTTGAAAACTCAGGAAAAATGTAAGTTTTCCAATTTTTTTTTGGTAAGAGTGACAACACAAATAAGGTGAAGTGTTGCTATTCCTATTAATAAGCATGGACACAGTGGGAAAATGTGAATTTAGAAGAGATACATTCTGAGTGTTTAATGTATGTGGGGAATAAAAAAAACATGTTCAGTTACCCTAGACTATTTAATGTCTAAAAAGTACTGAGGTACAAAATAATTCTGAGTTCTAATTATAGACACATTAGTATTACTTCCTCCTATCATTCAGTGAATGGAAAATAAATTAATATGTTAAATATTTTTAATTTGTGCTATAGATTCAACATATTTAGAGACTAATTAAATAAACTTCTTCATGATGAATTTTTTTTTCCTCTTTCAAAATCTGGAGGAACTGGGAAGTAGTGGTGAGAGATCTCTTCAGTATACTTCCTTAGAGTTATTTTTCAGAAATGCCGTAGTCTGCTTATTTTTCTTCAGCTTAAGATGGCACCTGCAGCCTCTTTCAGGGAGAAGCAGTCTCTGCAGTAAAACTGCGATGCCTCAAAGAAATATGTTTACCTAAGGATAACTGGAGGCTTATGACATACACTTTACACCTGTTTAATAGTTTGCCATTTCACAGAGTTGCTTGTGGTTTCCACTTCATGTGAATTTTGAGTTCAAAGTGCTGACTGGCATTCTATAGCTGAGAGAGTACTTTTCCCCTGATTTTGGAACTTGATGACCTTCTCTAACTCAGCTCTACCTTTCACTAGTTTAACAAAGTAAAAGAAAAGAATAATTTCTAATATGTTGCCATGTTGTCAATCAGCTCTGTTCCCTACTGTGTCTTAGTCATAACTGAGAATAGTTTTTGATATTCAAGCTTAATCAGGTTCAAGGACCACCCGCCCATATAAGCTTTGGTGTGGTCATACAGCAGAAGTTATTTATTCAACATGCCAGAGCAGGAATGATTAGCATACCACTCTCAACTTCTGAAACCATTTCTTCCTTCAGGATTCATCAAAAAATAAAATATAATAATAAAGAAAATAGAGGGTGTTTCACTTGTCTTTTTGTTCCATTGTATAAATTACAACATCAGAATTATAAATACTTAAGTAAGTGTTCAAAACTAAGCCCATTATAACAATAATGTTTTAAATTGGGGAAACAACTTAAATTTTGATGTTAATATGGTACAAAATGTGGATTGAGGATCATTTTTTGGATACATGACTAATTGTCTTGCACCACTTTTTGGAGACTATCCTTTATTCAATTGCCATTGCACCTTTGTCAAAAAATAATTGGGAAATTAATTTTAATTTAATAATTAACTTGGTAATTATTAAATGCACATTTTAATTTAATAATTAACTTGGTATTATTAAATGCATATTTTAATTTAATAATTATTTGATCGTTTAATTATACATGAGTCTATTTTTAGACTCTCTATTCTGCTCCATTTATTTGTCTATGTCTATGCTCCAATCCTGTAGTTTTATAATAAGTGTTAAAAGTGCATAATTCAGGTCTTTCAATATTGATCATCTTTTCCAGGATCATTTTCATTTTCATAGAAATTTCAGAATCAGTTTTTCAATGTTTACAAAAAAAACCTTTTAGAATGTTGTGATTGATTGCATTTAATGTATGAATCAATTTGGAAATTTTTAATAGCAAAAATAAAATTGTGACTTTCATTTCAACTCATGTTCATGAAGAGTGAACTAAGGTTTTTAACACCCTGTGTTAGACTTAATTGAAGCATGTTTGTTGATTAATAAGAACTATGGATTCTCATTGAACATGCACTGTGCATCAAACATTGTAATGTTGTATGTATCATAGTTATATGTTTATTAACTGACACAAAGTTACATTGTTTCTATTTTTTCTTTAATAGTCAATATAGAGATAAACACCTTTGTATAAACATCTCTAGGCATAATTACTAAGATTTTGAAAGGATCATTTCTTAGAAGTAGAATTGCTAGATCAAAGTTACATGCTTTAAAATAGAAATACTCCAAATTACCCTAAAATTAATATTTCCCAAACTGATAAATGTTTCCATCTCTCTTTATCCTTGTCAATGCATGTACATTTTGTTTTCTTTTTACCATTCTGAAGAACAAAAGAAGTATTTTATTTTGGTTTTATAGTACAACTATTATAAAATATATAATCTCTAATATATTTTTCTGCTAATTTCCTGTGTTTTTACTCAATTTTCTTTTTCTGTAATTTTTCAATTTGAATACCAGGGTTCTTGGAATTTTATGATATTAATCCTTTCTTGTTGCATAGTTTTTCAGAGGTTACCTCATTATTTTGATTTGATATTCATTTATTTTATTTTATTGATTTTTTATCTTCATGAAGGCAAATATTTATTTTGCTTTGCTTCTTATTTTTTGGCCTGAGAAGACATTTTTTGCTCTGTAAGTAAGACACACACAACCATATTGTATATTGTATATGGGTGTGTGTGTTTTACTTATTTTCTATAATATGTTAATTTACTTTCACAGCAATAAAGCTCTGTTACAAACAACTTGAAATCTCAGGCACTTTAAACAACATACATTTATTTTTCTTGCTTATAGGGCTATGAGTCAGATGGAATTCTGCTAGACTGAGCTGTGATTCATTTGTTTTGTTCCAGGTTGTAGATTGGGTTCCAAATACACTAGATATTTCTTTATTCTGATGTCAAAGGCCCCATGGAGATGTCCTTGCCATGGTGGGTGGCAGAAACACAAAAACAAGCCAAATTGTACAATTACATGTAAAGTTCACATTTTACCTATTCATTTTTCAATGGACAAATTCAGTCCAAGTCTGAATACAATGGGGCAGGTAGGTGCAGTCTCCCAACACTAAAGTTAGGGTAAGGACAGGTAGAGAAGCAAGGATTATGAATGTGTAATTCAGTTGTCCACGCCTGATATAAATTTTAACTTAAAATTAGTTTTCACCTTGAACTTATAGCTTTATTTTTATGTATGTATTTTGTAAAGACCTTATTTTATCAATAACATTTGTAGGTATATAAATAGGATTATATTATATATATATATATATATTTTTTTTTTTTTTTTTTTGAGTTGGAGTCTCACTCTGTCGCCCAGACTGGAGTGCAGCGGCCACTCCCGGCCACCGCAGCCTCGACCTGTTGGGCTCTGGCAACCCTTCTGCCTCAGTCTTCCGAGTAGCTGGAATTACAGGCATGCGCTACTACGCCTGGCTGATTTTTTGATTTATTGTAGAGATGAAATCTTGTCAAGTTGTCCAGGCGGGTCTCCAACCCCTGGGCTTAGGCAATCCACTCACCTCAGCCTCCCAAGGCACGGGATTACAGGCTGAGCCACCGAACCTGGCTTGATTTAATACATATTAAATTATTGTAATAAGATTCATTGAATATTGTAATAAGATTCATTCTTTTATCCATTTAAAAAA
>CAUYQG010233653.1:0-56434 GCA_963574415.1 Tarsius wallacei | reverse complement strand
AGTAAATAAATTGAAAACCTTCTGGAAAGGATTCACCACTTAGATGCCATTAAGAACATTCGTGATTCATATGAGGAGGTCAAAATTTCAACATTAACAAGACTTTGGATTAAGTTAATTTCCACCCTTATGGATGACTTTGAGGGGTTCAAGACTTCAGTGGAGGAAGTAACCAGAGATGTAGTGGAAATAGCAAGAGAACTAGAATTAGAAGTAAAGTCTGAAGATGTGACTGAATTGCTGCAATCTCATGATAAAACTTTGATGAAGCTGGGCTCGGTGGCTCAGCCTGTAATCCCGCGCCTTGGGAGGCTGAGGTGAGTAGATTGCCGGAGCCTGTGGGTTCGAGACCTGCCTGGGCAGGCGAAACCTCATCTCTACAATAAATCAAAAAAATTAGCTGGGCGTGGTAGCACATGCCTGTAGTTCCGGCTACTCGGAAAGCTGAGGTGGAAGGATCGCCGGAGCCCAGCAGGTCGAGGCTGCAGTGGCCGGAAGCGACCACTGCACTCCAGTCTGGGCGACGGAGTGAGCCGCCAACTCAACAAAAAAAAAAAAACTTTGATGAATGAGATGAGCAAAAAAAGTGTTTTTCTGAGATGGAATCCACCCTGGTGAAGATTCTGTGAACACTGATGAAATGACAACAAAGGGTGTAGAATATTACATAAAATTAGTTGCTAAAGCAGCAGCAGGGTTTAAGAGGATTGACTCCAATTCTGAAAGAAGTTCTACTGTGGGTAAATGCTATCTAACAGCATCTCATGCTACAGAGAAATCTTCATGAAAGGAAGAGTCAATCAATGTTGTCTTTATTGTTGTCTTTTTTTTTTTTTTTAATCGGAGTCTCACTCTGTCGCCCAGGCTGGAGTGCCATGGCTCACTCACGGCCACCACAGCTTCGACCTGCTGGGCTCAGGTGACCCTTCTGCCTCAGCCTTCCAAGTAGCTGGAATTACTTAGTGCGCTATCACAACCAGCTTATTTTTTGATTTATTGTAGAGACGAGGTCTCACCAAGTTGCCCAGGCTGGTCTCAAACCCCTGAGCTCAGGCAACCCTCTCGCCTCGGCCTCCCAAAGTGATTACAGGTTTGAGCCACCTTGCCTGTTCTCATTGCTGTCTTATTTTAAGAAATTGCCATAACTGCCACTCTCATCAGTCAGCAGCCATACACATTGAGGCAATACCCTACACCAGCAAGAGTACAACTCACTGAAGACTCAGATGATCATTAGTACTTTTTAGCAAACAAGAATTTTAATTATTTATGTATAGTTTTTAGACATAATGCTTTTGTATACTTACTAGACTACAGTATAGTGTAACCATAACTTTTACATGTACTGGGAAACCAAAAAATTCATGTAACTTGCCCTAAAATATTCACTTTATTGTGAGGGTCTGGAACCAAACCTGCTGTATTTCTGATGTGTGCCTTCATATTCATCTTTTCTTTTTCTTTTTCTTTTTTTTTTTTTTTGAGATGGAGTCTTGCAGGCTGGTCTTGAACTCCTGAACTCAAGTGATTCCCCTGCCTCTGTCTCCTGAGCAGTTAGGACTACAAGTGCATGCCCAGCTTTTATTGTTTATATTTTTTAAATAATTGGAGTCCCAGCTACTTGTGAGGCTGAGGCAGGAGGATCGCTTGAGCCCAGGAGTTCTAGGTTGTAGTGTGCCATGATCACACCTGTAAATAGCCACTATACTCCAGCCTGGGCAACATAGAGAGACCTCATCTCTAAAATAATAATAATTTTAAGAATTCAAGCCTGAGCTGGGCTCGGTGGCTCAGCCCGTAATCCCGCGCTTTGGGAAGCTGAGGTGAGTGGATTGCCTGAGCCCGCGGGTTCGAGACCCGCCTGGGCAACTTGGCGAGACCTCATCTCTACAATAAATCAAAAATCAGCCGGGCATGGTAGCGTGCGCCTGTAGTTCCAGCTACTTGGAAGGCTGAGGCAGAAGGATCGCCGGAGCCCAGCAGGTCGAGGCTGCGGTGGCCGGGAGCAGCCACTGCACTCCAGTCTGGGTGACAGAGTGAGACTCCAACTCAAAAAATAAATAAATAAATAAATAAATAAATAAGTTACAGTAGCAATGTGTAGTATGACATTCATTCAACCATGCTTCCACTATTTTCTTTGACTGTCCTTTCTGTCACATGGTGATGCTAGCATTCATTTGATTAATGCCATCTTTTGATGAAATGTCATACTTAAAATGTGTATACATTCTTTGGACACCTTTATATATATAATTTTAGAAATAATTAAGTACTATGCAAAAAATAAAGCCAGGCGAGAAAGAATTATGCGAGGGAAGGATGTCCTGCAAATAAAAAGGGTCAAGAAAGTCTTCTCTAAAGAAATGATTTTTTTGAAAGATGGATTTCTGGGCCAGACTCGGTGGTGAAGCCTGTAATCCCAGCACTTTGGGAGGCTGAGGTGAGTGGATTGCGTGGGCCCGTGGGTTTAAAACCAGCCAGGGCAACTTGGCAAGACCTTGTCTCTACAATACATCAAAAACTAGTCAAGGGTGGTAGCGCACACCTGTAGTTCCGGCTACTTGGAAGGCTGAGATGGAAGGATCGCCAGAGCCCAGCAAGTTGACTCTGGGGTGGTTGTGAGTGTGCCACTGCACTCCAGCCTGGGCGACAGAGTGAGACGCTGACACAAAACAAAACAAAACAAAAGATGGATTTTTCTGGACACAGTTTATATGCATTAAAATTCCCCCTTGATAATGACACAGTTCAATGAGTTTTGACAAATGTGTCCAGTTGCATAAGGACCACCACAGTCAAGGTGTAGGACTTTTCCTTTACCCCAAGCTCCTTCAAATCCCTTCACCGTCTGTCTCCTTCCCTTCTCCTTGCCCCCAGCGACCACTGATCCATCTTCTGTTCTTGAGTTTTGCTCTTTCTGGGGTGTCGCCTAAATGGAACCATATCGCATGTAGCCTGGCTTTCATCACTTAGCCCAGTGTGTTTGAGATCCATCCTTGTTGTTGCAATGATCACTGGCTTGTTCCAATCATGGCTGAGTTGCATGGTGTGATGGGCATTCCATAGTCTGTGTGTTCATCTCCCAGTTGAGGGACCTGAGCTGTTTCCATTTTTGAGTTCTTATGAATGAAGCTGCTATGAGCACGTATGTGTGTGTCTTTATGTAGACATATGTTTTCATTTCTCTTGAGTAAATACTTAGAAGTGAAATTGCTGGCTCTTATGGCAATTCTGTGTACAACTTAATAAGAAACTGTCAGACCATTTTCCAAAGTGGCCCTACCATTTTGTATTCCCTCTAGCCCTACACAAGCATTCCAGTTGCTCTGCATTCTTGTTAGCACTTGGTATGGTCAGTCTTTGCCATTTTAGCCATTTTAGTGTATACATAGTATATTTCCCTGATGACTGATGATGTTGAGCATCTTTCCATGAGCCCACTGGCTATTATTATATAAAACATACTTTTTATGCTACATGTTTATAGGACACATAATTATCTATTACTTATATGTTTCTATTTTATAACAGGTATTACATAAAACATATTTTAATTAAGACTCAGAACTGATAAGAAGGCCTCATGGTAGGAAGAGGCAAGAAAAGACTGTTCTGGGTAGAGGGACCAGCAATGGCAAAGACCCTGAAGTGGGAACCAGCCAGGGATGACTAAGAAGCAGACAGGCTAGTACAGGTGCGGAGAAAGATATGCCAGGGAGTAGTAGGCAGAGCCAGATGCAGGGCTGCATATCAAACAAGGGGGAAAAACAGAGCATCACAGACCATTGTTGCATAACAGTCTACCCCAAGACCTCCCAGTTGTCAATAAAAGCTCTATTATGGAACAGATTCTAAGATCCAGGAATTGAGACTGGACATCATAGAAGTGGCTCATCAGTGCTCTACAATGTCTGAGCTCTCAGCTGGGAAGGTTCAAATGGCTGGAGGCGACTTGACGGCAAGGGCTGGAATCTTCTGGAAGCTCCCTTCCTCATCTGTCTGCCTGGATTGGGGCCACTTGGAGGCGGGACTCAGCTGGGACTGTCAACAGAGCAACTATACTCGGCCTTCTCATGTAGCTTGACTTCCTTACAGCATGGCAGCCTCGGGGGGTGTCAGACTTCTTCCATGGAAGCTTAAGAGTGTGCACTGAGGTGCTCTAGGGGACCAAGTGGAAGTGGCATAGACTTTTCTGACCCAGCCTTGAGTGTCGCACAGCGTCGTTTCTGCCCCATTCCATTGGTAGGCATAGTCATGAACCTGCCCGACTTCAAGTAGAGGGAAACTGGATCTTTGACAGGTTGCAGCCGGGTCATGCTGAAGAAGAAGGCAACACAGCCTAGAAGAGATTGTCGTGGCAGCCTCTGGAAAAGAGGACATGCCACAGAGTAAAACCTGGGAGTGATACAGCTTTCTCTACTCAGCAAATGCTTCTGAGGCAATGAATAAGCATGTGGATGAATGAGACCCAGTCCTTGAACTTGAGGAATTCCCAAGGCAAATGGGGGAGATGGATATGTAAATAGAAACCACACTGTACATACTCCTGCAACATGTGTCACATTAGACTGTAAAGTCCCCAGGAAGCAATCCATATCGCCTGGGAGGTGGTCGAGGGGCTTGGGCTCTGGGGCGCATGCAGGGGTTTTCCAGTTGGGCAGGCACAGGAAGCATCAGAAAGGAGAGCATGGCCAATAGTGTGTGTGCAGGCAGAAGGTGAGGTTGGAGATGGGACCAGGAAGGCAGGCTGAGCCCACGTAGGAGAGGGCTTTCCATAAAAACTGAGGCGGAGGGTTGACTCAATCATCCAGAGAAGGGCAGACCATTGGGAGGTGACCTGCTGTGATCAGTTGCATTCTGTGCAAGCATCACTAGGGGAGCTAGGGAGTGGGTGGGTTGGCAATTAATGAGGAATATGCTTAAGGTCCAGCAGAAACCAGTCGGGAGGTATGCAGCTGTCCAAGGGAGGCGTGACAAGCATCCAAGATGGCACCAAGGTCAGAGAGAATGGGGGCAAGTTGAATGCCTCTTTTTTTTTTTTTTTTTGAGTCAGGGTCTCACTCTGTCACCCAGGCTGGAGTGCAGTGTCATGATCATGACCCACCGCAGCGTCAACATCCTGGACTCAGGCAATCCTTCTGCCTCAGTCTCTCTAGTAGACTGGGACTACAGGTACGTGCCACCATAATTGGTTTTTTTTTTTTTTTTGTAGAGATGAGGTCTCGCTATGTTGCCCAGGCTGGTCTCACACTCCTAGGCTCAAGCAATCCTCCTGCTTCAGTCTCCCAAAGTGCTGAGATTATAGACATGAGCCACCGCGCCAGGCCAAGACTCTCTTGATAGTGAGTTTAGCATGGTTCTCCAAGAGTGGGAAGGAATTTAAGAGAAGGAATGCTCCTTCCTTAGGGGTAGCTGTGTACCTCATCAGTTTACAACCCTGACTGTGAAGGCAAATTCTCTGGGGAAACTTTTTCAAAATGGAGATGTTTGAGCCCCGTACCAAATCAGCAAAACCAAAATCTTGGTCTTGTGCACCAGGCACAGGGATTTTTTTAAAAGCCTTCCTGTAGATTTTCATGTGCAATGGAGGTCAGAGACTACTGGGATGGGCTGTGGATTTCAAAAGACTCCAGAGAGAATGCTGGTTTGGGCAGAGTGAAGAAAGAAATGATCTTGATTTTGCACAGGTTGAACTCATGGTAGCAATGATTTGAATCTTTCTCCAGGGGGCATAACATGGTTTATAAAAGTGAGTTAATCTTGGGCCAGAGGAGGTGGCTCATTCCTCATAAGGTGCTTGAGCCCCATTTGAGACCAGCCTGGGCAACGTAGCGAGACCTTGTCTCTACAAACATAAAAAAATTATCTAGGCATGGTGGTGTGTGTCTGTAGTCCCAGCTACTCAGGAGGCTGAGGTGAAAAGATCACTTGAACCAGGCGATCGAGGCTGTGATGAGCCGTGATAGTACCAACGCACTGCAGCCTAGGCACCAGAGCGAGACTCCAACTTGAAAAGAAAAAAGTTAATTAATCCATGGGAAGACATTAAATCATGTCTTCCCACAGCAGTGTAACAAAGGGGGTATATTGTGTTTGAAAGCCACAGAACAGAGTTCTCCAGTCTTAACTATCCAGGTACAGTGCTATGGTCTTTATATCAATCCCCACAACGACCCTAGAAGATTGGTCCCATTAATATCATGCCCATTTTGCAGAGGAGGAAACCGAGGCTCAGAAAGACCAAGCGACCAGCCCAAGGCTCCACAGGGAGGGAGGAGGAGGCAGAGCCCAGAGTCACATTCAGACACTCTAATCTCAGAGGGGAGTCAAAGCGTCTCTGTAGAACTTGTCGATGGCACCCCTTTCATGTCTGCATAAAATGAACTGATATTATGATTACTGCTGTATTATTAACACTGTTAAAATTACCGCCCGCATTCAACCCAGGCCTGCTGTTTCCACTGCCTCTGCTACAAAGGGTGACCACACTCATTCCGTGTCGTCACGACTCCTGCCATAAGCCCTCATAAACCATCACCACTGCCTTTTCATTTACACGGTCCTCCAGGCCCAAAGGCCTCTGAGAATTTAACAGAGGCTCCACAGCGTATCATAAAACAAAACCAAATGCTCTCTTCCCCGTCCCTCATCCCCCCACACACTCCATCCACCCCCTTTCCCTGAGTATCTGTCAAAGCCAGTGGAGAAATAAAAACCAGAATCTCCAAACAATACACTTCCCCACAGATAATAAATAAAATCTCTAAAGTGGGGGAGGGGAAGAATAAGGAGTCCCTCCATGGCGGGGGAGGGGCGGGGGGGAGGCTGGGTGCACCGATGCACGTTGTACATTGAGCCAAGCAGCTACCAGCAGACCCACGGTAAGGAACCAATTGAGATAAAAAATGGACGTCCACATTACACATGCCGTGTGCACATAGCCCGCGGAGCCTGCAGGGATGCAGTCTCCATCAGCCGCCTTTGCTCTTTTGCACACAAATAAATACACATGCTGCCTCGTGTGTAGCAGATGCAGCCTACATTCTCATGCAATGCATCAAAGTCCCAATATTCATTTGCAAATTTTCCGAGTACACATGTTTAGGGGCAATCATTTCTCTCCTCTCATGACTAGGGATCCAGCAGGAATTTTTTTTTCAAGTTTGCATTTGTTGTGTGCATGCTTTGAGATTTTCCTACAGATTGCACACAGAGAAAGTACCCAAAAGTAATGATCCAGTGGCTAACACAGACCCCTCTGGGAACTGAAAGGAGAAAGATGAGTCGGGTTTTAATATCTATTTTTTTGGTTTTTATATGGGAACACTTTTCTAGTGTGCAGATTTTGACTTTTTTGTTGGTTTGTTTTTGTTTTAAAGATGCGGGGTACAATTCAGGGTTAGGTACATAAGTGGTCATCGTACAGGTAAAGTTTGGGTACCCGACTTTTTTTTCTTTAAAGAAATTTAGTGTTTCTCCAAACTCTGTACAAGCTTTAGATGCATTTTAGTGGATGGAGGCTCATAAAGGTATCCAGATGTATAATTTTATTCCTAGTCTTGTATAAGAAGAACCTGTCCTGAGGCCAGTTCTCAGGGGTCCCGCTCTGTCTCTCCTCCAGTCACATCCTTCTTATGGATTGAGGATATCCCTGGACTGATGGGCCAGCCCACCAAGAGACCACTCCTCTCCTCTGGGCCATATAACTGGCACCTACTGAATACTATGTAGTTGCATACACCGTGCTGCCTGTGTGTTCCGTGTGTGGAATATAGATCTCCGTGGGCTACAAGCCTTTTGAAATGAAAATCTCCCTGAAACACCAACCCCGCCCCTTCTGCTCGACTTCCCTCTCTAGTTGGGGGAATAAGACTGGGTTTCTTTTATGTAGAAGAGGGCATTGGAGTTGGTCATGTTCTGAACTGGGTTCTCTCTTTTGAGTGACATGCCTCTGGGACTTGGCTGGTAGATGTGTGTGTTTGTAGGAAGAGGGGACTGGGGAGAAGCTTTTCCCATATTACACAAGCTTCTAGACGTGAGTTTGTGTGGTCACTAGGCAAGGGAGAAGTTGAGATCCTAGGAAAGCATGACTGCTCTGTTACCTGAGGCCCAAGACTCCAGACCTGCACTGCCAAATGCATCCTTGGTGTCTTCGTGGGGTCCACACTCAGCTACTTCAAATTCAACATGTTCCAAGTGGAACTGATTTTCTTCCCTCCAAACCTGGCTTTCTCCTAGGCTCCTCATCTCAGCAGATGGCTGCTCCGCTCGCTGATTCTTCTAGATCAGAAGTTGAACATTATTCAAGTTTCTTCCTCCTCCATCACACCACCACCACCACCACCATCGCCACCACCAGAAACAAGAAGCTGCCCTTCGTTGAGCACGTGTTTGTTCCCAGGATGGCGGCAATTCTTTGCACATAGGGTATCCCTTGCTATTCCCATATAACTGTGAGGGTGGTGTTATTATTATCCCCACTGTACAGACAAAAACACCGAGGCTCAGAGAGATGATGTAGTTTTCCAAGGGGACGTTCTGACAAAACCCCATTTCCAGTGTAGTTGACTGAACCTTTTTCTTCTGTCCCTTGTGACTCTTCCTCCCCAGCCAAGTTCTTTCAAAGGTACCCAGTAGGTATTCAGAAGTATGAGTTGGATTGAACTAAACCTTCTAGAGGGCATTATGATCAGTGTCTCCCCACTACCCCCACTGTCCAGTTGGAAGCTGTTGCTGACACGAAGTCCTCCTGGGATTGGAAGGGGTGCGGGCTAAGAGTGGGGAGAGAATGAATGGGGGGACTTCAAAGGGAAGGAAAACGATTACTGGGAAGTCTGTTTATAGAGCCAGTGAGTGATGGTGAGGGGGAACGCTGAAAAGCCAGAGGAGGGGGGGCGACGTGCCCGGTCCACGAATCTATCACCAAGCCTTTTTCATCTTCTGGCCAAACTTTGGGCCCCTGTACCTTTGAAAGTCTCCTCGTTCCCTCAGCTGGCAGCCCACACTTGACCACCACCCAGTCTCAAGCAGTGAGGGACCACAGTGTGACTTGAAGGTCTCTTGGGTCTGCCTTCCAGAGGTCAGAGTGTAGGGTTCAGGCACAATCAGAAAAAATGACAGTGGATACTTTAGTAGTATTTACTATGTGTCAAGTTCTTTTGAATGTTTTTAATCCTCATGACAACTTTATGAGAACCTGACTATAATTCACCCATTGTACAGGTAAAGAAACTGAGTCACAGAGAGATGAGCTTGTCTGAGACCATGCAGCTAGCAAGAGACAGAGGTGGGAACGTGTCCCAGGAGTGTGGCTCTAGAGGTGACCCTTTTAATCCCTATATTCTATGTCTCCCAAAGAGCCTCCGGGTCGTGAGTTCAAACCCCACTGCCCCAGTTCTCTAGAATTACGTGACTTGGGCAAGCTGCTCCCTCTCTGGTTACATCTGTGAAAAAGAACAATAATCACAACTGCCTTATAGTGCTACTGTGATGATTCTGAAATAATCCACACAAAGATAAGGGAAACTCGTTGTTAGCTATTGTTATTATCTCTCCAAACATTGGGAGACCCTTTCCCCACACCCAAAGTTGCAGGGAGGGTTTTAAAAGTCCAACCAGCAAAATAATACCCCCCTGCTTTCTGATTTCACAAGATTTCATAAGAAGCAGAGGACACCGTGTGGATATGTTACAGCATTTTAAAATTTGCATTTTGAAGTATTTCAGACATAAAAAAGCATAGAGAAATATATAATAAATGCCCACGTATTCAATACGCAATTTAAGAAATAAAAACTTTGAAGCTGGAGGTCATCGTCCTAAGTGAACTGACTCAGAAACAGAAAACAAAACACCGCATGTTCTCACTCATATGTGGGAACAAAGATGAAAATAATAGACACTGGGGACACAGATAAGGAGGGCAGAGGGAGGAGATTAGGGTTCAGAAACTACTTATGGTACACAATGTTTACCATCTGGGGAATGAGCCACCTGAGACCCAGTCCCCACCACGACACAATATGTTCATGTAACAAATACACGTGTTCCCCCAAACCTAAAATAAAATTTTAAAAAACCAGACGCCATTGGTGCCTTCTAAGGAACTCTCCCCAATTGCATTTCTTCCTCTCCCTAACTGCATTTTTCCCTCTCTCTCTCCAAGAGTAAGCACCATGCTGATTTTGAAGTTTGTCATTTGTATGCATATCTTTTACTTTTACCCTGTATGTATGTATTTATCCCCAAATAATATATATTGTGTGACATATGGCATTGTTTCACACATTTTAAAACTTTGGTCCCTATTCTTGTGCACCTTGGTTTTGAGATTGACCTACATTGACACGTGCGTTTCTGGTTGGTTATGTTTAACGGGATAGAACATTCCACTGGATGTTGGGCCCCTCAGTTATGTTATCCTTCCATTCATTCTTCTGTGGCTGAACATGTTGGTAGCTTCCAGGATTTTAGCATCACAAACAATGTTGCAGTGAATCGTCCTGCATGTGATTCCCTGTGCACATATGTAAGAGTTGCTCGGGGGACCAGAGCAGGTGTTGAATGGCTCAGTCAAAATGTTTGCACATCCTAGAACGAATTGGCCTTGACTCAGCTGTTCCCCAACATGGTGGTAGTATTTCATACTGCCATCAACAGTAACTGGGAAGTCTCACTGATTCATCCTTGCCAATTCTTATTGTTTTTTGTTTTGGTTGTTTGTTTGTCTGTTTTCTCCTCAAATGGCAGCAATTATTTATTTGTTTGTTTATATTTTTTTCTGCTTGGAAAGCAAAGTGATCACTCCATGATGGAGAAACTGACCCATATGAGGCTGTATCAAGCTCAAAAAGCAGCCTTTATCACATCTTTAAGGAATTTTAAAATTTTTATTTTAGAGTTGCAGGGTACGCGCGAGGATTTACTATGTAAGTCAATTATGTGCAGATGGGGTTTGGCCTAGTGGGCCCTCTCTCCTCCTGATAGTGGACCTGCACCCAGTGTGTTGTGGTGTGCCCCTTATCCTCCTCCCTCCCTCCCTCCTTCCTCTTGCAGTGTCCAGCATTTGTTGTTCCCACCCTTGTGCTCATGTGACGGGTGTTCAGGGCCCACTTATTAGTGAGCACGTGCAAGATTCAGTTCTTTGCTTTTATGATAGTTCACTTTGTATAATGGTTTCCAGCAGTATCCAAGTTGCTGCAAAGGCATGATATTGTTCCTCTTTACGGCTGCATAATATTCCATCATGTGTATATACCACGTTTTCTTTATCCAGTCCACTCTTGATGGACATCTGGATGGGTTCCATATTTTTGCTATTGTGAACAGTGAGAAGAATTTTTTTATGGGGGGCATTATTATTAGGAATACCATCTGGTCAAGGAGTTCTGTGTGCTGCCAATTGAGGCAGAGAGTGATTTGAAGTTTTTTTCCATAAACAAGTCTACAAGAAGCCCCAGTCTTCTCTTCTCCTAGGAAGTCTTCCATGCCTATCTCACCCACGATCTGAACCAGGGCTTCCTTTTCTGTGCTTCTACAGAATGCAATTCCACTACCCATGACAAAACTGAAATTGCCTGTTCATTTTTTTCTCCTGATTTAACCGGACATCATGGAATTGGGAAATGTCAATCACGTTTTTGCCCTGGAGTCAAACCCAGAACCAGATGCACGGCAGGCACTCAATAAATGTTTATGGAATGAATAACTGAATCAATGTTCACCACTGTAGCCTAGAACCTGATGAATGGTCGGAGGTCCCCATATTTTGTTGAATGGATGGGCAAAACACCAAGTTGAAAAGTAAGTAAAAGAATCCAGACTCTGAGGGAGAAATTCCTGTTCATCTATTCATTCATTTATATGTTTTTTGAGTCAAAGTGTCACTTTGTCACCCAAGCTGGAATGTAGTGGAGGGATCATGGCTCACTGTAGCCTCAAACTCCTGGACTCAAGCCTCCTGAGTAGCTGGGACTACAGGCACATACCACCACACCTAGCTAATTTTTCAATTTTTTGTAGAAATGAGATCTTGCTTTGTTGCCCTGGCTGGTCTCAATCTCCTAGGCTCGAGCAATCCTTTGGTCTCAGCCTCCTAAAGTGCTGGGATTACAGGCATGAGCCACTGCACCTTTAAAAAGCACTCCAGCTGGGCTTGGTGGCTCAGCCTGTAATCCCGTGCTTTCGGAGGCCGACGTGAGTGAATTGCCTGAGCCCGCGGGTTCGAGGCCCATCTGGGTAACTTGGAGAGACCTCATCTCTACAATAAAAAAAAAAAATTAGCCGGGCATGGTAGTGCATGTATAGTTTCAGCTACTTGGAAGGCTAAGGTGGAAGGATCGCCGGAGCCCAGCAGGTCGAGGCTGCGGTGGCCGGGAGCGGTCACTGCACTCCAGTTTGGGCGATGGAGTGAGACTCCGACTCAAAAAATAAATAAATAAATAAAAATAAATAAATAAATAAAAAGCATTCTCTTTTAAAATAAGAATTTACTGAGTATCTATGATGTGCTAGGTCTGTGGACTCCATCTCTGAGCAGAGCATGGTGTGTTATTTTGCAGTGGGATAGATTCCATGTCAGAGGTGAGCACAAACAAGAGAAACCTAGCCCACCTGGGAGGAAGCACTGTCTTCCTCTCCCCACCATCCTCCTGCATCTCCTGTGGCCCCTTCCATACTCAAACTGCCTAGGATGTCAAATTCAGTTGCGAATTCATGTCTCCTCTACCTTCAGTTTCCCCAAAATCCAAAGCCAAAAGGTCACAGAGTCACAGAGTGAAGGTGTCAGCCGAAGTGCTTTTGCCTTTGGGCCAGGGAGGTCGACAGACGTTTGCTTCTTTCTTTACATGTTCCTCAAGAAAAAAAAGACTAAAGAAAGGGGACTGGGGTCGGGGGGCTTTGCTGACACTGAGGACGGGGCTTAGGGAAAAAGAAAAGGAAACATCCTGAAAGAGACAAGAGCAGGCTCTGTGATATCCCAGTTTTGGGATCCAGAGCCCAGCCTTCTGGAAACTCACACCTAGAGATCTGCCAAGTAGGCCTGCAAACACACCTCCCAACTCAGGCCCAACCATAAACCACTCAGCCAGCACTAGCTGGCTTCACCGTGATGGGCCCGTGATGTATTTATCCAGAGAGAAGAACTGAAAGGTAGCTGTAGGCATGAAGCCATAAATACATCCCCGAGTTCGGTGACATCATTCCTAACTCCCTGCACGGTGCTCCATAGTTTATGAAATCACAACACCAGGCGACGTCTCCTGGGTGGATGGGGCGGGCGGCTCTAAATTTATTTGACCTAATTCATTTAGCTTTTTCACTTTCTCTTTGGAGAGGAGGGGATTGCCATGGACTTCTGCTGTTGGCTTGAAGAGAGTCCACCTACTTCCTTGACTCACTTTCTCCTGGGTTGTCTGGGACAAGAACAATGGAAACTTGAAAATGACAGAAAAGGTGGATCTTCTTGGAGAGCAAAGTGATTGTTCCATGATTTTGGAGAAACTCATCCACGTGAGTGTATGCCAAGCTCAAAAAGCAGCACTTCTCTCAACATTGGCTTTTCCTTTGAACATTAAATATCTCTACTTGCTCTGTTGACTGCTGCGTTCTCAGTGCCTGACACATTGTATACACTCTATAAATATTGAATGAATGAACCATTGCTGTAGTCCAGGCTGAAAGGTTTTGATGAACTTCACTACTACCTGAAAATACTGACTAACTCTGAGATTCTCTGACTTCATTAAACACAAGTACCCCTTCTTAAACTCTGAGGATAGGAGTCCACATTGATACATCTCTCTGGAGGGAAAATTAAACACATGTTTCAAAAAACCTTGATTTTCAGCAATTCTGCTGCTATGAATTCATCCCAAAGATATCAGAACCCTGCACCGATATGTAAGGGACACGATGTTCACTGCATTGTTATCTGTAATAGAAGGAAACTGGAAATTATTTAAATATTCAGCAACAGGAAACTGTTCAGTTAGATTGTGTATTATGTTTTAGAAAACTATTGCTAAGAGTGAATGTGCGGCCGGCTGCAGTGGCTCACACCTGTAATGCCAGCACTTTTGGAGGCAGAGGTGAAAAGATTGCCTGAGCTCAGGGGTTCAAGACTAGCCTGGGCAACTTGGTGAAACCTCATCTCTACAATAAATAAAAAAATTAGCCAACTATGGTGGTGCACCCCTGTGGTTCCAGCTACTTGAAAGGTTGAAGTGGAAGGATCACCTGTTCCCAGCAGGTCAAGGCTGTGGTAGCCGTGAGCATGGCACTGCCCTCCAGCCTAGGTGACAGAGTGAGACTCCGACTCAAAAAAAAAAAAAAAGAAGAAGTGAATGTACATAGTGTCTTAGTGAGCGGGAACTGGGTAGGTTATAAAACAATATGATCTCAGTTTTGTTAGAAAAAAAGTATGTCTATAGGAGACTGTATGCTAATAAGCTTACAAAAGCCATCTCTGGCTGGTGGGATTAGACTATTTATATTTTTTCATTGTTTTATTCTATTTCCCAGTTTTCTACAGCAAGCTTAACTAATTGAGTATTAAACACCATGAAAAATCTTAGGGTAAGGGTCTGTAATATTTTGAGGGAGGGGTACATTTACATTCATGCTCTGTGTGGAAGGTCCTATAAAGCAGGTGACTTATTTAAAAGGTACAGCCTCCCGCCTATGACTCACTCAATCATCCTCATAAAAAGTGGATGTTGGTGATCCCCCCACATATACTTCTTACCTGTTATATTGATCTGTCCTTCTCTGCACCTGGATGTCCTTTCATGGGGATTGTAACATTTTAGTAGATCTCAAATTTTTACAAGTCAATCCCCAAGTGGATTACACGGTATTTCTGATAGCTATTGCTGCAAGAAAACTTTCAGTATTCAACAAATGCCCTCAAAATTCAATGGCTTAAAACAATGTGCTGGGCACTATGGCTCATGCCTGTAATCCCAACCCTTTGGGAGGCCGAGGTGGGAGGATTGCTTGAGCCCAGGAGTTTGAGACCAGCCTGGGCAACATAGAGAGGCTTTATCTCTACACAAAATCAGTAAATTAGCATGCACTCCTGTAATCCCAGATACTCAGAAGGCTGAGGCAGGAGGATTGCCTGAGCCCAGGAGGTCAAGGTTGCAGTGAACCATGATCATCATCTCTGGATTGAGATCAGGTTTGATTGATAGTCTCCCTCATCCTTCTTGGGCCGGTGGCCACTCAGGACATGTTCTTAGCATGATGCGTGGAAGCAGTGTTAGAGCCAAACACTGATCGCCTCCTTGATATCACATCCACTAACATTTCATAGGCAAAAGCAAGTCCCATGCCAAGACTAGTGAAAGTGAGGCAGGGAATGGTAGTCCACCCACTCCAGTGGGAAGTCCTGCAAAGTCTCCTGCAGAGCATGTGGATGGATATATACAGCCAGTAGAAAGAGGTTGTTATGACCAATGACAACTGCATCTATCACATGTGGGAAGGCCAGCATCTGCCCAGTGCCAAACTTCACTTTTGCTTGTTTTTGTCAAAGATCATAAGACCTCAGAGAGATCAGAGTTTCTTCCACTTCAGACTGCAGGGGCTTGGCTGCACACCTTGGTTGTATACCACATCTCCCTAAGGTCTCTTAAATCTTGCCTCTCCTGCAGGCAAAAGATACAAATAGCACTTTCTATCTTCTTTATAGGTTCAGTAGCACACAGTAGGGCTCAGACTGGGTTACCCGTGGAGTTGACAAACTCACTTTTGGACTATGTGGTGGTTTGGAGAGTGTCAGCTTAACATAATTCTTGGAATTATGTTTCCAAGAATCCTCTCGGTCTTTGGGTCTACATTAGAGTTGGCCAGAAGCTGGATTTGTGTGAAAGTGGACTTACAGAATGAAGCAGTGGCTGGTAGATTTGGAGGGTCATCTTGGTTAGAAATGGCAACAAAGGTAGTCGTGTCAGCAGTCCCAAGCAGGCCCTCACTATCCTCTGTTCTCTTTGCCACTTTGTTCCCTGACCCCTGGTCCTGCAGACCAACTGCAGAGCTGGCATCTCCACCGGATGCTTGGAGCTGGATTCACAGAGGCCAATGTTACACAAGGGAGTCTTGCCATAGGCGCTCTCCCTCCGACCCTCTCCCCCAGCAAGCTTTCCCATTGTGGCTGCTGGACATGTGTGGATTCTCAAGTTAGCTGGTTGGTGAGACCTTCTAGAGTTCTTTAACTCCTGTCTGCACCTCCTCTCCCCAGCTCCTTCTACACATAACCACTAACAACCCCCTTACCCCAGACCTCATAGTAGTCTTGCTTCTCAGAATGAACACCGACTGGTCCAGACCCTCTCAAGTGAGAATCAGCTCAGGTGGAAGACAGCAGAGCATGTTTGTTTTCTCATAAACTGTCTGTGCCTCAGTTCCCTCGTGCGTACCATGAGGCTCTCCCACTCATGGAAAGGTTGTGAGAATTAATGAGTTAATCCATGTTAACTAGTTGATGCAAGTGGTTAAGGTTTACTTCTGGCTTTCATTGTCTAACCTTGCTTTTCTAATACTCCTACAGTGAAGGCAAAAGGAATTTCTCCTTCTCCAAATAGTATATGATTCATTTCAAGATGCCCAGCTTTTGAAGATTATCCTGGCTAGTATGTAACTTGGTGGACACCATGAGTTAAAAAAAAAAAAAAAAAAAAGCTTGGTTGAAGAACAATGGGCATAATAATTAGACATGTTTGTGGAGTAGTTACAAAATAGTTTTGCTTTCATCCTTAAATTTGGTCTCTTAATTCATTCCAGGAGAGTGACAGGTCAAGGGATGCTATTTCTGCTTTACAGATGAGGAACCAGCTGTGACAGGATCTAAGGAGAAGAGCTGGCTCATGGTGGGAAACAGGTCCAGGCATTCTAACCTCAGGTCCAATCGTCTTTACATTACACCAAGATGACTATCTTATCTGCAGATTTTGAGAATGTTCTGTGTACTGGTAACTGTGGTGAGTTACCTCCTTTATTCTTCTTGTCTACCCTTCCAGTCAGATATTACTATAGCATCCATTTCCTAAATGAGGAAACTGAGACATAGGGATGTTAAGTAGTGTTCCCATTGTCATATAACTTGTCTTTTCAGGCATTCTAAGACTGTGAGTACAAATCCTGACCTCTAAGCTGTGAGAAATAGAGCATTGGAGAGGGAGGAATGAGCTGAGCACCATGTCAGGCAAGGTCTGAAGCCAGTGACGATAAGACATGGATACCATTCTATGTCTGCACAGCTCTCCTAAATGTGGTAGATTCAGTTGTTGGTCCCCAGGATTCACTTTCCTGGGGTTGATTCACACATCCACACCCTTGTGGTTGGAGGTGAGTTCCTCCACGTCTTGACTCTGGGTGTGGCCATGTGACTTGTTTTGACCAATGGGACACTAGTGGATATGATGTGAGCAGAGGCTTAGAATATGCTTGTGCATTTGACCTTGATCTCTTGCACTCTTGTTATCTACCATGAAAAAAAATATGCCCAAGGGAGCTACTGCCATTTCAGCCTGGGCTCCAGAATGAGATACGGGAAACAGATCATATGCCTTGGATGGTCACTGGCCCAGGAAGCCAGATGTGAACTCAACCTGAAGTCCTGCCTATTCCAACTATATGGCAGTTGACCCAAAGACCTGTGAGTCTGAGAACAAATGACTAATTTTAAGCCACTGAGTTTTGGGACAGTTTTGTTATGTGCATAGTTGTGGCAAGAACTGACTAATACACTAACACACCCTGTTTCTAGAGGGAGATGAACTTCTAAGAAGAGTCATAATAAGTTCTTATATATGTATGTGATTGTATGTGTGTGTGTGTCCATGTGTGCATATGTATAGAGGCTATAAACCAATTATTAATGGTGGTTTTCTAAGTGGAGGACTTTTTAGAAACTTTCACTATATAAATCAAACAGTTGTAATGTTTGATTTTTAAAAAACAGAAATAATAGTGCTTTTATAATCATACAATCTAGATTGGCTTTTTAAAATATAAAACTTAATGTGTTCTGGTCACTAATGGATCTGTGAACAGGAAGTGACTTTCTATAATGTATAAACATGCCCCAGGAGCATTTTCCCTCATCCCACAAGATTCCACTTGCCTCATGATGTGAACACATTTCCTGAGAGCACCAAGATGAGGGATGGAAAAAAACAAACAAGAGATTATTTCTCCAGAGCAGTGGGTCTCAGCTGGGAGTGAGTTGTCTCTCTGAAATGATAGAGCAATATCTGCTGACATTATTGATTGTCATCCCTGGGATGTGGGGGCAGTGGATGCTATTGGCATGTAGTGGGTAGAAACCCAGGATGCTGGTAGATATTGTGTAATGTATAGGACGCCCTCTCCAACAAAGAATCATCCAGCCCCAAATGTCAGTAGTGCTGAGCTTGAGAATCCTTGCTTTCTAGGCTGTCTATGAAACCCTCTCGTCTCAAATCTATGACAGCCTGGAAAAGCTTGGGTGAATACACTTCACAGAAACTCCGCATGGTGCATTCAAGGTTAAACCAGAGCTTGTCCAATGTGAGTCACTTACAGAGTGCAGTCACCCTGAACTTTGGGATGAAAGATTGAGCAATATGGTTTGGGGGAGGTAGGGTAGACTCTGAGATGGTACACAGTAGACTCCTTGGCTTCAGACAGGGCTGGCATCCAGGACAGAGCATGTGGTAGGTTCACAGGCTGGGAGCCTTTGCCTCATCCCAGTGAGACTACTCATGAGATAAAATTAGACCTCCAGACCCAGGCAGGTACTAGACTGCTTTCTGTCTCTATGAATTTGCCTTTTCTGAAAACTGCATATAAATACAGTCATACCACGTGAAATCTCTTGCCATGATTTTTTTTTCATTCAGCATAAAGTTTTGGAGATGCACCCATGCTGGAGCATGTCTCCATACTCTGTTCTTTTACATTATTGAGTAGTATTCCATTCTATGGATACACTAAACAGGGTCTCGCTCTGACACTCAGGCTGAAGTACATTGGTGCAATCACAGGTCATTGCAATCTTGACCTCCTGTGCTCAGGCGAACCTCCTGCCTCAGCCTCTCAAGTAGCTAGAACTACAGGAGTGCATCACCATATTTGGTTTATTTTTTAAATATTTTTTAGAGATGGGGATCTTGCTGGTCTTGAACTCCTGGTCTGAAGCAATCCTCTTGTCTCAGCCTCCCAAGTATCTAGGACTACAGGTTTAAGCCATTACACTCTGCCTAAACCACATTTAATGTATTCACTTACCAGTTGGTGAACATTTAGGTTGTTTTCACTTTGGGACTATATTGCATTTTTAAAACATGTTTTAAAAGTACCCTTTCAGGCCAAGCTTGATGGCTCAGCCTGTAATTCCAGCACTTTGGGAGGCTGAGGCGAATGGATTGCCTGAGCCCACGAGTTCAAGACCAGCCCGGGCAACTTGGTGAGACTCATCTCTACAAAAAAAATTAAAAAATAAATTAGTCATGGGTGGTAGCGCACACCTGTAGTTCCGACTACTTGGAAGGCTGAGGCGGAAGGATCTCCAGAGCCCAGCAGGTCGATGCTGGGGTGACTGTGAGTGTGCCACTGCACTCCAACTAAAAAAAAAAAGTACCCTTGCAATTATGCAGTTGTAATTATACTTGAAAAACACCAGTATTTTTCTATATACGTGTACAACCCAGAATATAACAACTTCTTCAGATATGTAAATACTTTCAAACAGATTCCCTACCTGTCTGTCTATCTAGCTAGCTATCTCATGTCCCTTCCTTCTCAGGAAAGTTGCAGCAGTTTAGAATTCTTTAACTTGGAAGCCATAAAGTTATTTGGTACAGAGGATTTAAAAAGCAATATAAGCCAGGCCCGGTGGCTCACACCTGTAACACCAGCACTTTGGGAGGTCGAACCGGGAGGATCACCTGAGCCCAAGAAGTCGAGGCTGCAGTGAGCTATGATTGTGCCACTGCACTCTAGCCTGGGGGACAGAGACCTCAAATTAAACAAACAAAAGGCAGAACGAACCACGTGTGTACTGAACAGTCAATCATGTTTCTTAGAAGTTTATCTTATCATGGGAGACTGTCAAAGTGCTTGACTGCATACATTCCTTTTATTCTCTTGACCACTCTAAAAGGAAGGCATTGTGATTCTCCTTATTTTACAGATGAGGAAACTGAGGAGCAAAAACATGAATGATGTGCCCAAGGGCACATGGTTGGGAAATTGCAGGATAGGGAGCTAGGACGTTTGGCTCTAGCTCCCAGCCTCCAACACAGGCACTAATGCTTTTCAATCAATATAAATGACTTTAATTACTACAATCAGTTTATTCTTTGACCTTAAAACATTTGTGCCCATACAGGCTGATCACGGCATTTCCCTCCTATCATGCTCCAGCTTGAGCTTTCGGATCAGGCACCCTAGGTTGCACCTGGGAGTCCCGCCACTCAGTGGCATCATGCAGCCTTAGACAGATGCTTCAACCTCTCCAAGCCTCAGTCTTCTCATCTGTAAAAAGGGGAGCATAGATGTCACAGGGTTGCCCTGACATCACATGAGATGAACACCAGATGGCTTGCACATAGAAAAGCATTGACTCATGTCAACCAATACGACCTTTGTCATATCTGTCTCATGCTTTTACTCACTCCTCATGTTCACATTAGCTGCTGATGCTCATGCATCGCAGGTGTTGCTACTTTTATGCACAACCACGTCTAGATTTCAACAGCGAGAGGCAGTCGCCTGGAAGCGTGAAGTCAATCTCAGGGCAGCAGGGGCAGGCTTCAGCCTGGACAATCACACAGAAGGAGGCAGAGGAAACCTCTTTTTGGGACATGTGCACGCAGGCCTGAGAGGCACGGGAGGTTCCCCCTCCCCCCCAACACTTCCCATCCCCCTCTCCCCAGCATTCCAAGCTGCAGAGGCTGACCCTGTCTCTCTTGATGATTTAAGTTTTGGAGAAGGACCGGAGAAGGATTTGTTTTGACATTTAAAGGCAATCCAGGTAATGGATGACAGGGCGGCATCCACCTCCCTGTCCATATATCTGCGCAACAGTATCTATTTTTGACGTAGCTGACACGCCATTTCCTTTGGCAGTACAAGGGGGGCTCGTCTTTAAATTAAACTCGTCTCCGACCCCTCCAATCTGCAGCTCTGTTGGGGCAGACACTGGTAAGGAAAGCAAGAGGGACGGGACAGGCCTGTTGGCGCTCTGTGATGTATGGTGGAAAGAGCCCGAGACCCTTGAGCTGGAAGCAACACCCTCCCTCACGCATTAACTAATGACTGAGGATGGCCTAGTCTTCTAATCACCTTTAAGGGGCACTTTAGAGGCTGACTTTAAAGGAGGCAAGATAAGCAGGTCAGACAAACAGACAAAGAAAACAAAATAAAATCATATAATTGTTTCTAGGTGGCTGGTTTTAAATGACAAGGGGGCGATGTCCATGATTAAGAGTTAACTACAGCAGAAAGACTTCAGCTTCTATGAGAATCTTTGTCTCAGGAACTAGCAGATACACCCAAGCCGCTGCCCAGAGGTTCCAGAATTCTGTTCCCAAGAGTTCACTGGGCACAGCAGAAAGAAAATACTAGTGTAGAAGTCATCAAGGCCCAGCTCTGCCACCTTCTCAGCTGGGTGGCAAGGTGTGTTCTTTTTCCCAGGGCTTGGTTTCTTCATCTGTAAAAAGTCCCTCCTGTCCTTTGAAAGGTTAGTGTGAGGATCTAAATGCAGAAAAAGAGATGGAGAGACAGAAAGACAGAAAGAGATAAGAGGAGAAGGAGGAGAAGGAAGAGAAGGAAAATATATATGTGTAAGCAATTTATAAACTGCTGCAAAGTACTTTACATGTTGCAATTATTAAATAACTATGAGGAGACATTCAGTGTCTACATGGGAAAATCAGCAATCATAAAAGAAATTATTAAAATAAAAAAAGAAATTATTAAACCTGCCTGCCTTCTAAGTCACACGAACACTTATCTCCATACTTTGCCAATATTCTTTCCTCCAAGCTTTTCCCCCTGAGGGTCTGAATCTTTGATTTTTTTCCTAAAAAAAAAAAATTGAAAAGGCAATCAGGGGTCTTAGACTCCGGGTGATCCCTTCTGATTTTAAACTTTTGGTCAAACCAAGCGTTCCTGAAGAATGCCATCGCTAAGTTGGCCTCTCTGATATTTGGGTACAGTTTTCTTTCTGTCAAAGCAAAGAATAGTGGGGTGAGTTAATGCATAACAGGGGGACAGAAGGTTGTGGTCTCATCCGCATGCTCACCCACCCTTCATCTGCTGGCCAATAATTTTTACCATTTGGAACTGGGGTGGAAAGCAATTGTAGTTTCTCACTGGGCCAAAGTCACCTTGGGCCCTGGGCAGTGGTTCCTATGGGTTGATGGAAGATGTATCCATCCCCAGAACCAGAGGGAGAAACATCTTTCCAGAAAGCTACTGTCTATTCAGGACTATCCAGTGGCAGCTGCTATACCTGAACTCTTGGGAGAAGGAAAATGGGGAACAGCCTTCAAACCTAGCCTGGTGCAAGCAGATTGCTGGGCTTCTGTGCCCCCATCTCCTGGGACCCACAAGATGGGTTGCCTCAGAAACAAAGCATTTTGTGGTCACTAGATAGAAACAGACTTAGGGACTGAAGCAGTCCACACCCTTTGGGGGGATGGCTCTCTCTTCCATGACGTCTACTAATACATCATGGATTAGATATCCAGGGAACTTAACTTTGGAAAAACCCTGTCTCAGTATCAAGCTCTGTCCTTGACCACTCTTCTGTCTACTTGTCCACTGATAATGACCCTGAAGGCAGCCCTGCTCAGAGATGATAGAAAGAATACCTCAAATTTGGATGACATTAAAAGAATCTAAAATGCCAAGAGATTCAGAGAACCCCTGCAAGACAACAAATGAGAAGACCAACTCCTAGACACATAATAATTTGCCTAAACAAAGTAGGTATAAAAGAAAAAATCCTAAAGGCAACAAGAGATAAAGGTCAGACTACCTACCAGGGAAGACCAATTAGAATAGCAGCAGATTTATCTACAGAAACACTTCAGGCTTAGGAGAGCTTGGAGCCCAATCTTTAAAGTTCTCAAAGATAAGCAATTTCAACCAAGAATTACCTACCCAGCTAAGCCAGGCTCAGTGGCTCAACCTGTAATTCCCGTACTTTAGGAAGTCGAGATGAATGGATAGCCTGAGCCCGTGAGTTCGAGACCAGTCCAGGCAACTTGGTGAGACCTCACCTGTACAATAAAATTAGCCGGGTGTGGCAGTGCATGTCTGTAGTTTCAGCTACTTGGAAGGCTGAGGCAGAAGGATCGCCAGAGCTCAGCAGGTCAATGCTGGGGTGGCCGTGAGCGTGCCACTGCACTCCAGCCTGGGCGATTGAGTGAGACTTCAACTCAAAAGCAAAGCAAAACAAACAAACATACTGGGGAACAAACGAAAACGAAGAACTATCTTACCAAAACCTCTGGGATGCCATGAAATCAGTGCTAAGAGGAGAATTCACATCTTTAGTAACACATGAACAAAATAGAAAGATCACAAGCTAGAAGCCTAACAAATCGCCTAAGGAATCTGGAAAAGCAAGACCACAAAAACCCTAACTTCAGCAGAAAAATCCAGATTACCAAAATAAAAGCCCAAATGTGGGATATAGAAGACAAAAATATAATACAAAAAATCAGTCAAACAAAAAGCTGGTTGATTGAAAGGATAGACAAGATTGATGAGCCCCTAGCTAGACTGACCAAGAAAAAGAGAGAAAAAGCCCAAATAAACACAATCAGAAATGCAAAAGATAAGTTACAACTGACCCCAAAGAAGTACAAAAGATTATCAGAGACTACTGTGTATACTTATATGGAAATAAACTTGAAAACTTAAAGGAAATACAGGACTTTCTGATGTCACACAACCTCCCCAGGTTGAAACAAGAAGAAATAGAGACCCTAAATAGACCAATAACAATCCAGGAAATTGACTATTTTATTAAAACTACCTACAAAAAAAAAAAAAAAAAAAGCCGGGACCAGATGGCTTTACACCAGAATTCTACAGAACATACAAGAAAGAACTGATACCAATCCTATCAAAAGCATTCCAGGCAATTGAGAAAGATGGAATTCTCCCCAAATCATTTTATGAAGCTAACATCACATTGATACCCAAACTAGGTAAAGATCCAACAGAGAAAGAGAACTACAGACCAATATCCTTGATGAGCATAGATGTTAAAATTTTCAACAAGATCCAGATCCAACAACACATCTCAAAAATCATTCACCACAACCAAGTAGGCTTTCATCCCCAGGATACAGGGTTGTTTCAACATTCCCAAGACTTTAAATGTAATTAAATACATCAACAGATGTAAAAACAAAAGCCACATGATTATATTATTAGATGCAGAAAAGACTTTCAATAAAGTCCAGTGCTCCTTCTTGATAAAAACCCTCGAACATCTAAGCATAGAAGGAACATATCTCAAAATAGTAAGAGCCATCTACGAGAAACCCACAGCCAGCATACTGCTAAACAGACAGAAATTGGAACCATTCCCCCTGAAAACTGGAACAAGACAATGATGCCCACTCTCACCCCTCCTTTTCAACATAGTTTTGGTCCTAGCTAGAGTAATCAGACAAGAGAAGGAGATTGGGGTATCCAAATAGGAAAAGAGGAAGTCAAGTTATCCCTCCTTGTAAACAACTTGATTCTATACTATGGAAACCCAAGAGAATCTGTCAAAAACCTCCTTGCACTGATAAAGGACTTTGGTAAAGTCTCAGGGTATAAAATAAATGTGCAAAAGACAATCATACTTCTATACACCAACAATAAACAAACAGAAACCCAAATAAAAAGCACAATCCCATTCACAATAGCCACACACAAAAAAGAAATACTTTGGCATCTTTCTAACCAGAGACATGAAAGACCTTAATAATGAAAATTACAAAACACTGCTCAAAGAAATCAAAGATGACACAAATGGAAAAATATTCCATGCTCATGGTTTGGAAGAATCAACGTTGTTAAGAAGTCCATTCTACCCAAAGTAATCTACAGATTTAACGCAATACCCATTAAATTATCAGCAGCATTCTTCTCAGACCTGGAAACAATAATACAGGAATTCATGTGGAAACATAAATGACCACGAATAGCCAAAACAATCCTCAGCAAAAAAGACAAAGTGAAAAGTATCATGTTCTCAGACTTTAAACTTCATTACAAAGCTACAATAATCAAAACAGCCTGGTATTGGTACAAGAACAAGCATATAGACGAATGGAACAGGATAAAGATTCCAGAAGTAAAACCTGAATTTCTCAACCAACTCATCTTTGACAAAGCCTCCACCACCAACCACTGGGGAGAGGAGAACCTATTCAGTAAATGATGCTGGGAAAACTGGCTTACCACATGCAGAAGATTAAAACGAGACCCCTAGCTGGGCTCGGTGGCTCAGCCTGCAATCCCGCCCTTTGGGAGGCTGAGGTAAGTGGATTGCCTGAGCCCGTGGGTTTGAGACCCGCCTGGGTTACTTGGCAAGACCTCATCTCTACAATAAATAAAAAAATCAGCCGGGCGTGGTAGCGCATGCCTGTAATTCCAGCTACTTGGAAGACAGAGGCGGAAGGATTCCCGGGAGACCAGCAGGTCGAGGCTGCAGTGGCCAGGAGCGGCCACTGCACTCCAGTCTGGATGACAGAGTGAGACTCCAACTCAAAAAATAAATAAATAAATAAAACGAGACCCCTACCTATCATCATACACAAAAGTCAACTCTAAATGAATCAAAGACCTAAACATAAAACCTTAAACTATAAGAACCTTAGACAATGCAGGAGACACCCTTATGGAAATTGGAACTGGCAACCAATTTCTGATCAAAGCCCCAAGCGTCCATGCCATAAGAGATAAGATAGACAAATGGGACCTCATCAAACTGATAATCTTCTGCAAAGCCAAAGAAACCATCAAGAGAGCAGGGAGGTAGTCCACAGACTGGGAAAAAATATCTGCCAACTGTATATCTGACAAAGGCCTAAAATCTAGGATCTACAAGGAACTCAAACGTGCCAAAAAGAAAAAAAACAAACAGCCCCATTACAAAGTGGGCAAAGGATATTAATAAGCACTTCTCAAAAGAAGACATAGAAGCAGCCAACAGATACATGAAAAAATGCTCAGCCTTACTAATCATCAAAGAAATGAAAATTAAAACCACACTGAGATATCACCTAACTCCAGTCAGGATGGCCATCATCAATAACTCAAAAAACAACAGATGCTGGAGAGGATATGGGGAAAAGGGAACACTTCTACACTGTTGGTGGGAGTGTAAACTAGCACAACCTCTGTGGAAAACAGTTTGGTGATTCCTAAAAGATCTAAAAATCGACCTTCCATATGACCTCGCAATCCCCCTACTGGGAATATACCCAGAGGAATTCAAATCATGCTATGAAAAAGATACCTGCACATGTATGTTTATTGCAGCATTGTTCACAATAGCAAAAACATGGACCCAACCATGCTGCCCATCAAAAAAGGGCTGAACTTTTAAAAATGTGGTACATATACACAATGGAATATTACACAGTCACAAAAAGGACAAAATCATAAAATTCACAGCAACTTAGATGGACTTAGAGTCTCTAATACTGAGTGATGTATCAAAGAACTGAGTATCACATGTTCTCACTCATAAGTGGACCTTGAACAATTATCATATTACTATAAGAAAAAGATTGGCAGTACTGGAAAACTGCCAGGGGCGTGGGAGGCACACCTCATCAACAAGGCTACTGCATAATGAACATTTGTATACTTAACCCTGAATTGTATCCCACATCTACAAAATAAAAATTTTTTTTAAATAGAGAACCTAAAATTTGAAATATTGTTTGGTAAAGTGTTCAGTAATGAAGTCAAGCTCACTTTTATTTTATTTTATTAATTAATTAATTTAATTTTTTAAGAGATAGGGTCTTACTCTGTTGCCCAGACTGGAGTGCAGTGTCATTATCATAGCTCACTGCAACCTCAAACTCCTGGTCTCAAGCAATCTTCCCACCTCAACCTCTTGAGTAGCTGGGACTACAGGTGTGTATCACCATGACAGGCTAATTTTTAAAATTTTTTTGGTAGAGATGGAGTCTCTCTATGTTGCCCAGGCTCTTCTCAAACTCTGGCCTTAATTGATCCTTCTGCCTTAGCCTCTTAAATTGCTGAGACTACAGGCATACGACACTACACCCGGCCTTACTTTTATTTTTTAATTCACGATGCTGAAACATAAAATGAAGAAATGGCTTCCTCACGGCTAATGTGACTATAACTTGAGGGTCTGGGTTACTGAAACCCACCAATAATAAGGTCAGAATAACTCAGGGAGATGCAACCCAAATGCCCATTGCTTGATGAATAGACACACTAATTGGCCAATTCAAAAAATGGAGTAGTATTCAACCACATAAAGGAAAGAAGCATTGACACATGCCACACTTGAATGAACATTGCTTGAATCATGACATTGAGTAGAAGGAGCCAGTTACAAAAGATCATATATTATCTGATATATTAATAATTAAATGCCTAGGACAGGGAAATCTAGAGAGACAGAAAGTAGATTTGTGGTGACCAGAAGCTGGGAGGGCCAGGGGTTGGGGGAATAAAAACTGAAGGATACAGTGTTTCTTTCTGAGATGAGGAAAGAGATCAAGAATTGACTATGGTGATAGTTGTAGATATCTGAAAAAATACTAAGAACCATTGAATTGTATGTGTTGAATGAGTGAATTGTATGATATGTGATTTATATCTCAATAAATCCGTTTTAAAAAATAACTCAGAGGCTTACTGGGCTACATTCATAGAACAGCTCTGAGTTAGGGTTCTGTTTGAACCAGAATTCAGGTCAGGGCTGCTCTGTTTGTGAAGGACAGGAAATACCAAGAGGAAGGGACCCCAGAAGACAAGACAAACAGAGAAAGTAGTTTGGGACTGTGAATCCTGGTGACAGAAGACAGCTGCCCACAAATACTTAGAGAGTTGTGTTGTTGAAGAAGAAAGTATTATGAACAATTGATGAAGTTTCCATGGAAAGTCAGTTTGGGTATAGATATTTTAAAAGGTAGATATCTAACTTTCTCTCTCTCTCTCTCTCTCTCTTTCTCTCTCTCTCTCTCTCTCTCGACTGTTGGGTAGCAAGATCTTCCTGTCAAGGCAGTATTTGTGAACAAGGTGAGGACCATCTACCTGGGATGTCAAGAAGGAATTTCTGGCCAGGCATGGTGGTTCACACCTGTAATTCCAGCACTTTAGGAGGCCGAGGTGGGAGGATCGCTTAAGCCCAAGAGCTTGAGACCAGCCTAGGCAGCATAGCAAGACTTTGTCTCTTAAAAAAATAAAAATAAAAAACTTAGCTGGGCATGGTGGTGCCCAGGTATAATCCCAGCTAATTGAGAGACTGAGGAAGAAGGATCACCTGAGCCCAGGAGACTGAAACTGCAGTGAGTTGTGATCATGCCACTGCATTGCAGTCTGGGCAACAGAATGAGACTCTGATTCAAAAAATAAAAATGAAATAAAAGAGGGAATTTCTGCACTAAGCTTACAGTTTAGAATAGAAGCCTGCCAAGAGCATATCCAGTTCCCAAGTACCTATACTTCCAAGGAGACAAGATCCCAAGTTCACTAGAATCCTGTTAAAGCAACATCTGCTTTAAAACAAAACTCAGGATGAGGTAGTCAGAGACACTTGGATTATGAAAACCACCAGGAGGCCATGACATAAGCCCTCTGGGAAGCTTGTCTGGAGGTTCTAGCGGGTGTGCAGCTATTTGCATACCCTTGAACGAAGAGCAGTCCTCCTCGATCAAGGAAGGTCATCTTTGCAGCTTGTGGAGGGACACACATGGAGGGTTGTGAAGGAAGGAGACACCTGCCTCTCCTGCCAGATCAGATCAGCCAAATCAACCCTGGAGATAAGTGCATGACAGATGTCACAGCCAGATTGTCCTCACATTTTTTAGTTGGTGGTTGTCCCTGGGGACAGTGTTTCCACGATGATACAAAGAACCACCCTCGGGGGCAGCATCACGTACTGGATACGAGCATGACTTCAGAGGTAGAGAGACCTGGGCTCAAATTCTGGTTCTGACACGTATTTGCTGTGGGATGTTGAGGCCAGTTAGACTCTCTGTTTCCATGTAAAACATCAGAGTAATTACATATACATCATAGTGTCAGGAAAGCATTAAAACAAGGACTTTTATTGATATCCTGAAGTCTTTTTCCTCTGATTGTAAAAATAAAATAACATATAGAAAAAAAAAACTTCGTTCAAAACACACCCATATTAAAAGTCAGAAACACACTTGACCTGAAGTCTCACCTTCCACATATTCTTGTTCCTTCTTCCTTATGCTTTTATATATCTTCATATTTGCTTCAATAAGTGTTTATTATTTTATTAAGAAAAAACACAATAAACTTGACACATTAAACATTAAAACTTGTCGCCACCTTATAACATCCTAGGTGATTTCCTACAAGTCTATTTCTGCCTCCAATATTTTTTGCTAAGACATAGCAGATTAAAGTACTAAGAGTTAGGTGCTAGGAAACTTCAGATTGGGAGAGCTAGTCTCCATCATCATCTCCATCTCCACCATCATCATCACAACCATCACCACCGGCATCAACATCACTACCATAACAACTATCACCTCCTGACCATCATCATACCTATGACTGCCACCACCACAACACATTAACATCATTACTACTACAACCATCCCTACCATACCACCACCTCACCAACATAGTCATCACCATCACCACTATCATCAGCACGAATGCCACCATAACCACCATCACCACCACCATCACCATCACCATCACCATAACCACCATCATCAGCACCATAACCATCACCACCATAATCAACACTAATGCCACCATCACCACCATCACCACCATAACTATCACCATCACCAGCACTGGCACCATTAAAACAACCATCACCATAACCACCACTACCATCACCACCAGCACCATCACCACCACCACCATCACCACCATCATGATTGCCATTACCACCATTATCACCACCATAACCATCACCACCATCATTATCACTATCACCACCACCATCAGCGCCAGCACCATCACCACCACCATCACCATTACTACCATCATTACCACCATCATCACCATCACCACCACCACCTCCAACATCACCACCATTATCATCACAGTCAACAGCACTGATGCCACCATCACCACCATTATCACCACCATCACCATCACAACTATCATCACTACCATCACCAATACCACCACCATCACTATCACTATCACCATCACCACCATCATCACCACCAATTACGAAGTGCACTGGGCAAGTCACTTGATTTCCCTAGGTTTTGTGTGTGCACCTCAGGCTTCTGTTTGCCCATCTTGCATTCAGTATTAAACATCTACTTGACCCTACAAAGAATTTTGATAGCCTTTCCCTATGCATTCTTACCAGGGTTTCAGTAGGCTTATTAGCATTCAGTTCTAAGTGTCAGTACTAAACTTTACATTTATATTAAAATTCTCTGTAGCTCATACTTTGGGAACTTAGTTTCAAAGTATGTTCTTACTATAAAGTTTTGGGTCTCTAAGACTAGTTGTCTTGGAAGATTTAGCCACACAAATGCATCCAAGAAAGAGTAGGAGAAAAGCCAGCAACACAAAGATGACACCCTCAGCCTGGTGGCTGTGAAGGCCAGTCTTGTAAGCAAAGTTTCCTCCAAGAATCTGGGCAGTCTTTTATTTTTCTGGACTCCATCCTTGACCTGTTGCCTCATGGTAGAGCGTGTTTCTGAGAGACATTCCACTAAGTTATACTACATCCAAATATCAGACGATGCCTTTGAACCTCTCCGACAAGCCACAAACTTAGGAACCAACATTGACTCAACACTCAGCAGATTCAAAACATTGAGTAGGGGAAGGGAAGGGTGTGGGAAGGGTTCTTTGATTAAATGTGTTTCTTTCTCTTTGAGCTCTAATGGGGTCCAAGGTAGTTCCTGGCAACTTGGCCGTTCATGTGCTTGTTTTCTGAAGAAAGTTTCTATCACGTTCTCTCTCAGAAGTTTCCAGCCAACAGCAATATTAGTGATTTGTTATTAGTTTAAATAACCAAGCATTTCAATGAATAAACATTCAAGCAAGAAAAAAAGGCATAGAGGAGGAATTTATCTTAAGAAAAAAAGGAATATGAAGAAAATCAAAACATTAGTGGTGAAAATATCTCATTCTGCAAAGAATCAGGCTTATCTTTTCAGACTTCCCTCTGCAGGACTGACTGTCTCACCTCCGTGCCACGTTTTTCATCCCTCCGAACTGATCTTAGTTTTTGCCAAGATGGATGTTGGGTCCGAATGAAAACCAGAGTCATTTATCTTTTGCTGAAGTATTTTCTTCTTCTTCCACGGCGGAAAGTTATGAAGATAGGTGGCGTCTAATCGGAATGTGCCCCTTCCAAAGTTATCAGGCCCCCGTGGTCTGCTGATAACCAAAGAGACTCAAGCTCAGAGGTGCAGAAACTCCTTGAGAATAAATGAGGAGGCCATTTAAAAGAAGACATATGGCTTGGTAGTCCAGGAGGCACCCAAGAAATGTGCTGGAGGTCGTGCAATTTCGTTTGCTAAACTGGGGGCTCGTAAAAGGTTATGCACCTCAGTTTTCCAAATCTTGGCTCAAACTCCTTTATTCATACCTTCCCTTTAGGCCTAAGGTTGGGGGAAACGTTAGAATTCCAGGCACCTTTTCAATTAAGAATAAAAGCTAGAGGGCAATTTGAAGCCAATGACTGATTTCTTCCTCTCTACTGTGCTGACTGGGGAGGTGGGTTCTCTTTGAAGCCAGAGTCGGCATTTGAAGCCTAGTCAATAAGCAAACCTCGACTGCTCAGAGATGACTTTGGTGTAGGATAAAAAATGTCTGAGGGCATTTCTGTTCTCCTAGGTGAAGCCAGGTGTGCTCCTTGTTGAGAGACACAGGACTGAGGTCCTATGAATGGCAATTAGCAAGCCTGAAATTTGGGGACTTGGAAAGCATTCAGTTCTCCCAACTTATTTCCAGTTATTACCCATCTCTCAGCTCAGATTAGCCTGGAGATTTGGAGTTGCTTTTAGGGAGGCCAAGAACCCATGCATCACTCACTGAGGTAGCCATTTCATATTCATGATTCATAAGTACAGCAATCTCTGGTTCTCTGTGATATTTGGCTACACGTAAAGCTGCCAATATTATGGAGTTCCTTCAACACGATGAAAATAAAAACCAAGAGTACCTGTGTGGAAGCCAAATGGAGCAGAGAGATGAAATTAGTGAGTGGTATGTCATTCGGGAACAAATCTGATTCGGAAGTGGAAAAAGTAATCAACAATTTAAAAAATGGCTACAGGTTATTCTGAGCCAATTCTAACTTTTTTTTCTCTTTATGCTTATAGATTTTCCTCACATGGCTAAAGCTACAAGTTTTTTCACAGAATGTTAAAGTTCTCAGGAATAGAAGACCCAACCAAGCAAAGGATCTGGCTTATTTTCTAGAAGATTCTGACCAGGTTAGGGCAGCTCAGGGCCATTGTCCCTTTGTGTTTCTAGCTGGTAAGATGGACAGAAAACCAACTTCAATTCCTGCGGTGATGGTACTGGCTGGAAATGTGTATTGTTAGTGCCCTCTAGTGACTAAAACTTGGTTGGCCATTAAAAGAGATTTTTCACCACGAGCTGGGTGTTGAGTGCTTTTGAGAAGCAATTTGCAGCTTGGCTGTTGCCATTGTGCTCTACTCGTAATGGTTTTTGATGTCATGATGCTGGTTCTTTCATTTTAAGCCATTTCAAATCCTGTGGTGGAAGCAGGGTAGTTTGAAACTGAACTGCAGTTTTTGAAAATGGCAACCTGAAATTGTTCTGAGAAGTTTCAGCCTCCAAAGTAGACCATTATTTTCCTGCACGAATCCCTCTTGACTGCCTGTTACCAAAAAGCAATATCTTCATGTGTATAAATATTTTCGGTCGTCTGGGTTTGTTTGGCAAAATCATGTTTCTTCTTCCTACTAATTGTGTGTCTAGCAGAGGCTCTAAAATCAAGCACTCCTATTGACCTGGAAGTTCCACTTCTAGAATTTTTTCCCAAGTCAAAGCTATGAATAAGAGCATGATCAAGGAACAAATTATTTATTTTATTTTATTTAGTAGTGAGGTAATGTGAGGACTTACTATGTAAGTAATCACATGCAGGTTAGGTTTGGGTTTCTAGCAAGTTCCCTTGGTAGTGGACATGGTACCCAGTGTGTGGTTGTGTGCCCCTTATCCCTTTCCCTCCATCCCTCCTTTAGCGGTATCCTGCATTTGTTGTTCCCACATTTGTGGTCACGTGCCCAATGTTTAGGGCCCGCTTATGAGTGAGCACATGTGGTATTCAGTTCTCTGTTTCTGTGATAGTTCATTTGGTACAATGGCTTCCACCTGCATCCACGCTGCTGCACAGGATATACTTTTGTTCTTCCTTAGGGCTGCATAATATTCTATCGTGTATATGTACCATATTTTCTTTATCCAGTCCTCTTTCGACTGGGCACCTGGGTTGGTTCCATGTTTCGCTTTTGTAAATAGTGCTGCAAGGAACATATGTGTACAGGTGTGTTTTTGGTAGAGCCATGTATGAAAAAAACTATTGCTTGAAGAATTATTCACAATTTTAAAAAGCTATGGCCAGGCTCAGTGGCTCAGCCTATAATTCCAGCACTTTGGGAGGCCAAGGCGAGGATTGCCTGAGCCTCATCTCTACAAGAAAATGAAAAATAGCTGGGCTTGGTAGCGTGCGTCTGTAGTTCTGGCTACTCGGAATGCTGAGGCAGAAGGATCACTGGAGCTCAGAAAGTCGATGCTGGGGTGGCCGTGAGCATGCGTGCCACTGCACTCCAGCCTGGGTGAAGGAGTGAGACTCCAACTCAAAAAAAAAAAAAAAAAGAAAGAAAGAAAGAAAGAAAGAAAAAAGCCACAAACTACCTAAAGGTCCAACAATACAGAATTTGATAAATGATAGTTTATCCAACCGATGAAGCAGGTGGTGATAATTTAAAAAAGAAAAAACAGGTGGTGATAATTAAAAAAAAAAAAAACAGGTTACAGTTGAGAAATTACTTTGCTAACCTCTGGGGATACCAAAGTCTGGAGAAGAAGGGGCAGAGAGTGACTTTCCTGGTATCTCACACAAAACCTGGTTGGTGGGTATGTGGGTGTGTACTTTTTGGTAGGGCATTGAGCTATCCAGAATTTAAAAGAGGATTTCTTTTTACAACTTAAAAAGAGATTTTTTTTAAAAAAAAACCCAGGTGTTCTAACCTTTCATTTAGCACTCTGTTTCCAACAATGTTCTATTCCTAGGAAGAAAGAAGGTACAAAAGAGAGGGAAAAAAATATGGCATCTAATCCCCAGTAATTAGATGTAAAAACTGCATGTAGAGCTGGGCATGGTGACTCACCTGTAGTCCCAGCACTTTGGGAGGTGGAGGCAAGAGGATTGCCTGAGTTCAAAGATTCAAGACCAGTCTGGGCAACTTAGTGAGATCTTGTCTCTACAATAAATCAAAACATTAATTTGGTGTGGTGGCACATGCATGTGGTTCCAGCTACTTGGAAGGCGGAGGCGGAAGGATAACCTGAGCCCAGCAAGTTGAGGCTGCGGTGGTCGTGAGCATGCCACCGCACTCCAGCCTGGGTGTCAGAGTGAGACTCTGACCCAAAAACTCAAAAACAAAAACAAAACACTGCATTTAGAGCATTCTCTTGGTGACATTAGATTTGTTAGCAAGTGGCTTTGTCATTCGTTGGCAAATTGGGAGAGAATGAAGCCCCATCAACTAGAGTTTGCCACTTGGTAGCAGGCCTGGAAAACAATGTAGACAATAAATCAAAAAATTAGCCGGGCGTGGTAGCACATGCCTGTAGTTCCAGCTACTTGGAAGGCTGAGGTGGAAGGATCGCTGGAGCCCAGCAGGTCAAGGCTGCGGTGGCTGGGAGCAGCCACTGCACTCCAGTCTGGGCGATGGAGTGAGACTCCAACTCAAAAAAAAAAAAAAAAAAGAAACACACTACTATGATAAGGATAAATCCATAAGATTTGGGGGTTTGGTACTACACGATATCCTAGCCTATTCTGACTATAGATATCACAGGTTTTAGATTATGGAAGAGCTTCCACAGATGATTGTCTAGGAAAGTATCTCGAACACTGGGTGCAGTAAAATGCTGATAATACTCATATCCTGTGCTAATGGAGTACAGAAAAACACTTAAAAAGTGAGTTTTCAACAAGTAGAGCTGAGAAAACTGGATATCCACAACCAGTGAATGAAGTTAAACCTCCACCTAACACTAAGTACAAAAATTGACTCAAAATAAATCAAAGACCTAAACATGAGAACTAAAACTGTAAAACTCTTAGAAGAAAACATAGGGGAAAATCATCATCATGTTGGATTCAGGAATAATTTCTTGGACACTACATCAAAAGCACTGACAACAAAAGGCAAGACAGACAAGTTGGACCTCATGAAAATTTTAAATTTATAGATCAAAGGACACCATCAACAGAGCAAAAAGGCAACCACAGAATGAGATCATTTGCAAATCACAAATTGGTAAGGGATTAGTATCCAGGCTATATAGAAAACTCCTAAAACTCAAGAACAAGAAAACAAACAACCTTATTTAAAAATAGGCAAAGGGCTGGAATAAACCTTTCTCCAAAGAAGATATACAAATGTACATAAAAAGATACTCAACATCACTAATCATTAAGGAAATACAAATAAAAACCACAAGACAATACTTAACACCCACTGAAAAAGTTGTATTAAAAAAAAAGAACAAGTGTCGATGAGGATGGAGAAATTGGGACTTTTGTGCACTGCTGGCTGGAGTCTAAAATAGGACAGCCACTAAGAAAAACAGTATGACAGTTCCTAAAAAGTTAAAAAGAGAATTACCATATGACCCAGCAAATCCACTTCTGGAAATATACCCTGAAGAACTGAAAACAGAGACTGAAAGAGATATTTGTACACCTATGTTTCCTGCCACACTACTCACAATAGATAAAAGGTAAAAGCCACCTGAGTGTTCCTGGATAGATGAGGGAGAGAGAGGATATATGAAGCATATATGTACATATATCCAATGGGATCGTAGCAAGGAAGGTGATGCCAGCATGTGCTACAAAGTAGATAACCTTGCAAACACTACACTAAGTGAAATAAACCAGCCACCAAAGGACAAACACTGTATGATTCCACTAACACGTGGTACTTGGAGCAGTCAAGTTCCCAGAGACAGAAGGCGGGAGGGTGGTTGTCAGGGGCTGAGGGGAGGGAAGGAGGATGAGGAGTCGCTGTTTAATGTGTCCAGGGTTTCAGTCTTGCAATATGAAAGGATTCCCGCAGGCGGGTGGTGGCCATGGCTGTATCACAGTGTGAATGTATTTCATGCAGCAGAACTGGACACATAAAGTGGCTGAAATGGCAGCTGTTGCATTATGTAGGTTATACCAAGAGCAAAAATAAATTTGAAACTGTAAGGGTGAAGTTTCAGATAAGCCCAGGCAGGAGGAGCGAATACTTGTACTTGGAGATTCTCACTGCGTGAGTTGGTCCCCGGATGCCTCGGGAGGTGACTGTCTCCGTGGGTTTTAGCTCCGACTTGAAGGAAGATGAGCCGTCTTCACAAAGGGGCCTGGTGACCCCTAGTCCTTCACTGGCTGAGGTGGAGCGACTCAGATGAGGGACCGCAGGGAAGCGGCTCCTAGTTTGTGAGGTCACGGAAAGCCCCTTGGTGTCAGCTGCATACCACAACCACAACCCCAAATAGCCATGGCTGCAGAGAGACAGAGGTTTGTCTTGCATTCAAGTAGAAAAATCCAGAGATAGCCCACCTAGCTACCCCTTAATCCACAGGGACACGCGCCCTTTCCTTCTGACCCACCATCCATTGTGGTGGCTTCTGTGGGCAAGGTTGTCTCATGATGATCACTGATGGAGCCGTCACACCCACTATTCGGACAGGTCGGAGGGGAAGGAAAGGCATGGAGCGTGTTGGCGAAGTGAGCTCCCCTCGATGGACATCTTCTAGCTCGACGCCGTGGTCTCTGCTCACTGGCCTTGGCTCCCCCCAAAGCAAGAGACCGAAAATGCACTCTTAGCCCAGCTGGAGTTCTGCTGCCCAGGAAGAAAGAGGGATGGGTGTTTGCTACACAGTCAGCAGTTTCTGGGATGGCTGATGTCTCCAGCTTTGCCTGTTTCTTCACATAACGGCTTTCTAAGTTCCGTGGCCGCCTGCGAGGAGCTCAGCTAAACGCCTGCACCCCAGAGGTGGTTTTCAGCATTGGGAAAGGGGACATTCCAGCTAGAAGAGGCGATAAAATGTGCAGACAAAGTTTAAAAGATCAGGGTGGCAGGAGTGAGAGATGCCCTTACATCCTCTATCCAGCACATGCAGCGGCCAGATAAAAAGGGGGACTGGAGACGTGCATCATATGTGCCTAACACATATGAAATGTTTTGGGGGTCCTGGATAGGCCCCTACCTCATGAACGAATCTTGAGAAATCACTGAGGAATGTTCTGACTGGAGGCAGCCCTACCCGCCTCTGCCCAATCATTAGACAACTTTTCTTTCTTTCTTTCTTTCTTTCTTTCTTCCTTCCTTCCTTCCTTCCTTCCTTCCTTCCTTCCTTTCTTTCTTCCTTCCTTCCTTCCTTCCTTCCTTCCTTCTCTTCCCTTTCTTTCTTTCCTTCTTTCTTTTCCTTTTTTTTGTTTCAGCCATGTGAGGTACAAGTCAGGTTTAGGCACCTAAGTGGTCTACGTGCAGGTGAAGCTTGGCCTCCCACTGGTCCTCACTCTCCCGGGTTTAGGATCGGGTATCCTTAGTGACGTTATGTGCCCCCCTCCCCTAGCAGTGTCCCGCGACTGCCAACCCCTCTCTCATAGTATCGTGATAAATGTTCAGGACCCACTTACGAGTGAGAACGTGTGGTGCTCAGTTCTGTGTTTCTGTGACAGATCATTGAGTATGGTGGACTCTAAAACCATCCAAGTTGCTGTGAGGTCCACAATTTTGTCCTTCTTTACGGCTGCATAATATTCCGCCGTGTATATGTACCCCATTTTTAAATCCAGTCCATTTTCCATGGGCAGCAGGGTTGGTTCCATGTTTTTATGACAGCCACTTTCAAGGGAAAAAGCAGAGGTGCAGGACGGGGCGCAGCCTGGCCCTATGTCTGTCCCAGACGAACTGGGGGAGATGGAAGCCCCTGGAACTGTTTTCTTCTCTACAAAATGGGGTTGTCGGGGGCACCAGGGGAAGGTATGGGCATGGCCTTGTAATCTCTAACAGCGCCAAGGAGCCTTTGTTGTCTGCCACTGGGGCAGTAAGGGACCCTTAACCGATGCCTGTGATGTGGGAGACGACACGCTAGACGCCGCCTCAGTGCTCCTCTGCCCCCAGCCCAGCCCCCGCCACCGCCGCACATGCCCCACCCCCTGGGAGAGGGGCGCTGTCTTCATCTTAGATGTTGGGACAATTCGATTCAGAGTCACTGAACACCTTGCTCCAGGTCCACAGTTAATAAGTGGCCGTGCTGAGCTCCGATGCCATTCTCTCAGTTCCGGACACCCATTTTCTTCCCACGAGTACAACGATTCAGAAACCACACGATGCTTCAGAAAGCTGGAATGCTTTTCTCAAACTGCCCTTTCTACACCAGGGAAAACAAAGACCAGAACGGAGGGAGAGCCGAGATTGTGAAGGAACTGCCCGCCGCTGCGGGAAAGGAGGCTAACACGAGAGGCTCGCTGGGAACTCGGAGGCAGGGGCAGGGGAGGACACAGAGTCCTGCGGCATCAGCTCAGAAAGCGCCTCGTCCGCTGTGCGCGCCAGGATTTCAATCTGTCAGGAAGGACGGACGGATCCTTCCTTCTTTCTGAAAGAATCACCCCTTGAGAGGCTGCTCAGCAAACGGAAACATCTGCTCCCGAGAGACGTGTCGGGGCGCCTCCTCTTATATGCCACCTTCAATGCGACTTCCAAGTGGGGGGCACTGGGAGGTGGTCAGTGCAGTAGACAGAATCATGCTGCCCTTGGCCGTTCAAAAAAAAAAAAAATCAGTGCCCTAATCCCTAGAACCTATGAATATGCGACTTTACATGACAAAAGGGTCTTGCAGATGTAAGTTAATGACTTTATCCAGTTGGGTCCCATGTCTTCAGTCAGCCTTACAAATGAGACATTTTCCAGGTGGGGTCAGAGTGAGACATGACTGCCGAAGAAAGGTGCGGAGGGATGCAATGTTGCCTGCTGTGAAGTCGAAGCCCGGAGGCCAGGAGCCAAGGAATGTGGTAGCTTCTGGAGGCCCCAGAAAAGGCCAGGAAACTGGTTCCCACCAGTGCCTCCAGACGGAAGGCCGCCTATCCTCCGCCCCCACCCCCCACCCCAGCTCCCTGAGACCACTGCTAGGCTTTTGTCCTGCCCCTCCATGACCTTCCTGCCCACCTCAGGACCCTCTGCCCCTCACAGAGATGCCCACTCTTCTTCAGACTCCCGTGACATCAGCTCAGAAAGCGCCTCGTCCGCTGGGTGCCAAGGACTTTAATCAGTCAGTAAGGACAGATGGATCCTTCTTTTTTTCTGAAAGAATCGACCCTTGAGAGGCTGCACAGCAAATGGACACATGCTGTTCCCGAAAGTATGTGTGGACACCCCCCACATACTCCATAACCATCCCACCAACCTTCAATGCTCTACTGAAATGGCTTCCGAGCTGGGGAACCACCGTGCCTGGGACCCACCTTGCCTGCTTCCTTCCACCTGGGGCCTTTGCATGCACCATCTTGTCTGGGTCCCCTTCCTCCTCCCTGTCTCTCTCATCCTCCTCCCCCCAGATTCCCCCTGATGGCCAGCCTGGCCTCAGGCCCTGTGTGAGACGCCCTCTCCGCCCTGGTACTCGGCTCCTGACCGGTATGTCCATCTGTGACCATCTTTGTGCATGGTTGTTTGGCTTATGTCTTCTGTCCATCCAACTCTGTGCTCCACAAGTCTGCACAGAGATCTTATCTGCGCACTTTCGTACCCAGTGCTGATCACAGCACCTGGAATGAGGATGAAACTCAATCATTGTTGAGTAAATAAGCACCACACGACCCTAGGTGTGAAGCAGGTCTTGTCATTTCCATGTAAGTGTCTCAAGGGTCAAGAACAAGAAAGGCCCCGCATGTTTCAACCACTGGTGACACAGGACTGGGTACCCGCCCTGCGGTGTGTTACTTGTTGCTGGTATCAATTTTGTTTTGCTTTCTTCGGGGGAAAATATTCGAATGATGTAAAATACATAAACAAAGCCTCTCTGAAACAGATTTCAGCTGTAGGGAAAATTCTAAACTGTCAAATGAATACATTTAAGTTGATCTTATTTAAGAACTGAAGCAGGGGACCCACGACAGTTTCTCTCTTGGGAAGTTATTTTTGTATTTTTTATTTTTTTGTTAACCGTAATATCTTTAGGGCCAGAGCTGCACAGTTAGGCACAGGACATTATTTTATTTATATTTCACATGCAGGGTGGGCCTGTGCGAGGTGCTATGTATAGAACACCAGGCCCAGCGATTCCAAAATCAGCCTAGCCTACCTTCTCCTCCCACACACTTCTCAGGGCGCCATCTGATCCCTACGTGCTTCCAGGGCTTCAGCTGGAGGCTTTCAGCATTAGGGACTCCTTTGACAACCAAGGAAAGCCGATGGGCTTTCTAACTGAGAAGGATTTCCAGTTTTTAGCTTGTGTTTACTACGGATCTGAAAAACATGCCTTGCCAAGAACTCACCTGACATCTTCCTGTTCAGAATCCAGCAGAAGGTGTCATCTCTCGTCCCCAAGTTTACCCTAAAATAATGCTGTTCTCTTCCTTTTCAGTGCCCAAGGTGTGTGTTGTGCGTCTTTCCAGATGTCATCCGTGAAGCACATTCCCTATCTGGCTCCTTCCTTGGGTGACCCATAATTTGAAGATATAACAATATCTTGGTCGCTACTAGAATGCAGGGACCATGCTTGTTTTATCTCTGCCGTATCCCCAGTGCCCAGGACATAGAAGACTCTCAATACATATTTTTAAAGGAACACACATCAATTTATATTTATTAATTTTCTCCATTAAAAATACTAAATGCTTATATTTGTGAAGTTTTAGGAGAAATAGAAAGACAAGAAGGAAGACAAAAAATACCATTATTCAAAGATAATCACTATTAGCATATTTTTGTTTGCATGTTTTGGCATGTTTTTGTTTGCATGTATTTTTTTTCTTTTTACAACATGCTGTACATACGGTTTTCTAACCTATATATGATTTTCTTACTCACAATGCATTCAGTGTATATGTTCCATGCTACCGAGTCTCTTCGACTGCATCATTGCTGATGGTGGCACATTACTGCACAGTAAGAAGGACCTGCAGTTTGCTAACTAAGGAAGCATGGCCAATGCGGTCATGCCTTATTTTTCAACGTTTCAGCAAAATAGGGCATTACAGTGACTAGGGAGTGAGCACGGAGGGACAGAATTCAGTAAACAGTGCTTAGGTCTAAGATCGCTCAGAACCCTCTTCTGTTTTTCTTTAACATTCCAAAATGACCTTCTATGTAGAAATGAGCATCTTCCCTTTAGACAAGCTGCATCTGTGCAGGGTTATCAAGCAAAACAAAACAAAACAGTAGCCCTGGGGCTTCTGATCTCAAGAGGGGGACTTGCACCCCGCCTCCTCATGCCTCCAACTGGCTCCTGATGATAGAAAGAAGAAATGGTTGCCATAGATATGTGTGTATGAGGCCAAAAATGCTTCGTGGGAATTGAGGCCACACATTCCAATCCTTCTGTTTCCTTATTCTACCCGAGAAAACCTGCATGTTACTCCAACTTCCTGCCTTAAGGGGGGCAGAAGGTCTAGACTGTTATGAAAATTAGACAGCTGTTCTTTCAAGCAAAACCGATCCCATCTAACAAGCGCACAGGATATCGTGGCTATGGTTTACGCATTGGTGTTGAAAGTAATTGGTGCTTGATGTTCATGATGGAACCTGCCACATATGGTGGTCAGGCTAAGTGTTGTTTAGTGTCAGGGTGGCCACTTGGGTCACTGACTGTGGCAACGCCAGGCACCGTGGGACCTGTGTCACTGGTAAAAGAGACTTCCTGCTGGTAGCTTGGAGCTCCCTTAAGCCCCACACACGTACACACATGTCTTACAACGTATCGTAAAATTCCCACTTGGAAATTGCCACAGAGCATACATCAAGATGGATTTCTCTAGAACCTACGACAACTGACCATGTCCTACAAGTGTTGACTTTAACAGGAAACCAGCAACATCTCGTCTCTACGTGGGAAGTTCAACAATGAGGTGTTTTAGATGATTTGTATGACATTTTCTCCAAGCCAGCTTCACAGCCTGAATAAGTGAATGTGTTCTGTAAACTGTAAGGATTACACAATGTTAAGATGTGGGGGGTGGGCTTAATATCTACTAATTGGCTACAGCGTTTTCAGTCTCTTTGCTGTGAATTTTTATTTAAATAAAGTACTTCTAATAAAATCTCAGACCCAGAATTAAACCACCAGTTACACAAAGGAAACGTTTATCTAAGTCAACTTGAGGTCACCATTGATTCCCCTGAGGTGAAAGAGTCCTTATTGCATGCTGCTCATGGCCAAAACCGCGACAAGGCCTGTGGGTTAGAAAGATGGTGGCGGGGTTGGGTGGAGGAGGAATGTCTCTCTCCTGTCTCCTCCAAGAGGAACCGACCCGTCCCTAGGCACAGGGACCAGTCCTTGGGCACTTTGCGTCTGCCCCTCACACTCAGCACAGTGCCCTGCGTGGGATGTGTGTGCAGATGTCCCCGGATGAGGAAGAGGAGAGGGGAGTGTAGACGGTGGCCTGGCTCCACCATGCTGCTCTACGAGCCCACGACAATCCTCCGACTGATGGCCCCCGGCAGGGTATAGATGAAAAGGACCAGGAAGATGATGAGGATGATGAGGATGAAGCCGATGATGATGTACTTCTTGTAGTTCTTCCAGATGAGGTGATACAGGCACTTAAAGGGGCTCACGAACCAGGAGAAGGAGGTGTCTGGGCGGCTGAGGGGGAAGCGAGAGAACATCAGGAAGGGGCCGTGCTGCCAGCACCGGGATTTCTGCTTTCTGGGATCCCAGAAAAGGTCTTGGAATGGGATGGGAGAAGAAGACTCGTGCCTGATGCAGGAGCAGTCTAACATTTGGACAATGCTGATTCTTGCATCATTTTAAAGGTCGCTCAGGAGCAGAGCAAGCGTCCAGTTAGGATCCAGCCCAAGGCCCAGCACCCTCCATCTGTCCGGCCATGCCTAGCTCAGACCCCAACTCCTCCATGAAGCCTGTCCAGACCACCTCAGCCCACAATGGCTTTCCTCCCTCCGAGTTCCTATCTCATCTATCCTATCACTTGGCTTACCCCCTTTTTGAAACTAACATGTTGGCCTCCTGCACTCTGGTAACTATTTTATCCGTGTGTTATTTCTCCCTAAGTAGATTAAAAGCTCCTGGAAGGCATAGCTTACGTTTTGTGTCCTCCAAAGTGTTCATTTAGTAGACCTTAATAAATAATTTTGAACAGTGAGTAGATAAGCACCCATGAGAGATGAAAGGTGCAGAGACGAGACCACTCTGTTTGAGACATTTGGAGTTTGAGGAGGAACAGGACAAATACAATTTAAAGAGTATTATAAATGTATAAAAATTCACATTTTAATTGATGGATCAAATTGAGTAAAGTATGAATCGAACTCTTTTGACTAGTAATTCTACTTCGGGAAATCTATTTTAAAGGAATGATTTATAAAGGAAAAACATTTTCATTATATTATAATAGGGGTAAAAAGGTAGAAGTAAATTAAATTTCTGGTGATGGGATCATGACCGAGGCAATTATGGGCATCAGGTCTATGGAATATTCCACAGCCATTACAATTCTAATGATGACAACCATGGCGACGAAGCAACACTTTTCGGTCAGGTCGAAGGGAATATTAAGACAATCTTGTATGCATGGTGGGACGAGTAGGAAACCCATGTGAAAGTCACACTCACATAAAAATTAGTGGATTATTATTGGCCTGCTTGGGGTTTCAATTTCCTCCTGGTTCAAAAAACGAGTAGGAAAAACACAAGATGGTTTTAGAATGCTCGTGTGGCATGACACACAAGCCAGCCTCCTCTTGCCGAGCTCTCTCTACTGTTTCTAGAACACTTTTCAGTCGTAGAGACAGGAGGCAACCCAAGTAAAGGCAACTGTCGCCTGCCTCCTGGCTCCCCTCTCTCCCAGGGGGCTCCCCTGTAGACACGCCCACATCCTCCTCTGTCCCCTCCCGTTTCTGACGGTCCCACCCACGGCCCCACTCACTTGGGCTTGGCCAGGGGCTCTGGCTCCTTCCGGGCTTTTCCGACAGGATTTTTCTCAGCTTCTTCTGCTGTCACGAGGTGGAACTCAGCTTCAACCTTGCCCTGCACAAAGATGCAAAGCCTTTATTTAGTGTTTTTTCACAAAGACTCGCTGGGGCAATGCCCACCTTCTAGAAGTTATCATGTTGGAGACTACCAGGAAATATTTTGACTATTCTGCTGCCTTATGTGGAGAAACGTGGTTGCCTTTCGGTCTTGGGAGAAGTCTTTTTTATTTGTTTGTTTTGTTGGAGTCTCACTCCGTTGCCCAGGCTGGAGTGCAGCGGCATACTCATGGCCAGCCCAGCCTTGACCTGCTGGGTTCCGGCAATCCTTCCGCCTCAGCCTTCCAGGTAGCTGGAACTATAGGCGTGCACTACCATACCCGGCTAATTTTTGGTTTATTGTAGAGACGAGGTCTCACCAAGTTGCCCGGGCTGGTCCCGAACCTGTGAGCTCAGGCAATCCACTTGCCTTGGCCTCCCAAAATGCTGGGATGACAGGCTGAGCCACCGAGCCCAGCCGGGAAAAGTCATTTTTTATGAACGATCAAAGCCCTGGAATGATGGGACTGCTGAGTTTTGTGGAAGGAAAGGATCCCATGTGTACGCACAGACATGTGCACTTAGTCACAGGTGCTGTCCCTGGTGATTGCTTAATAGCTGAAGACACAGTACTCATTATAGAAACTTAGCAGTACTTGGAAAGGGGCTGATTACTTGGGCACAGGCCGTTGGACACTGCTTTGGCTTTTTCTGTCCGTTCTCAAGAGGAAGTTGGTGGGCATGGCCCTATATTTGCTGAATAGCTTTTGTCATTTTCATTCTTTTTGTTGTTCTCACTAGTTGTTTTAGGATTATTCTTTTGTTAAAAATAGCACTCTCTCCTTCCTCCTGTTCCCTCGATAGGAAACGGCCTATCTGATTTTTAAAAATTTTAAATTCTGGGTCTCATTCTGTTGCCCAGGCTGGAGTTCAGTGGCACAATCATGGCTCACGACAGCCTCAACCTCCCGAGCTCAGGCAATCCTTCCACCTCAGCCTGTTAAGTAGCTAAAACTACAGGCATATGCCACTGTGCCTGGCTAATGATTTGTAGAGATGAGTTTTCACTGTGTTGCCTAGGCTGGTCTCCAACTCCTAGGCTCAAACAATCCTCCCACTTCAGCCTCCCAAAAGGCTGGCATGACAGGTATGAGCCACTGCACCTGGCCAGCCTATCTGATTTGAAAGTTGCAAGTACCTTCTTTTTGTGAGTGCTCCTTTATTTTTATTTTTTGAGACAGGGTAGGCTACTAATGTAACGATGAGTCAATGTGCCTTTTCTGAATGTTCAGGAAGAGCCCCATCATCATTGCCATTGCTTTGGCATTCATGTAAGCTTCTGACGTCTGTCTACGGGATGGCTGTGGATAGCTTAAGGACTGCTATAGCACAGCACAGCACAACACACAGTCAAGTGCATAGGATTTGGTGCAGACAGATCTACATTTGAAACCAGGCTCCACCTCTTAAATCTCACCGCCCGGGGACGTTCGCAGCAGGTACCCCATAAACTTGCTTCGAAAAATAACTGAAGTAACACATAGGCAGTGCTTAGCCTAGGCTTGGTGAGCAGAAAGCCCTTAAAAAATGAGAGTCATCACCCTCAACACTATTTCACCAGCAGAATCACAGTCTAATGGAAAACGTCTTCTGCCCATAAAGAAAACACTAGAGAAATACCACAGACCCAGACTCCTACAGGGAAAAAAAGGGAAGAAAAGGGAGGCAGAGAGTATTAGATGACTTCTGCCCTAGCCTGAGAGCCACCTGTCATCACCAAGAAGATGCCTGCTCCAGCTGTCGCCATCCTGTCCAGTGCTCACAACGCATTGTCCGTCACCGGGCAGGCCGCAGTGGGAAAATATTTGCTGACAGTTTCCATAAACGCCGCTCCCTCATGTCTCTCTCCACTCAGATTGCCCTGTTTCAATCATCCGTTTTCAACCTAGCACCAAGGAGATGCCTTATGCTAATGATATCCTCTGGATGTAATTTCAAATCAGAGTGAGACAGACACGGGCAGCTTGAGAGACTATCTATTAACTGTACGGCATCTGTGGATGGGAGATAAGGTTAAGAACAGATCCCAGAAAAGGCTCCTGAGCCGGTGTGCCACGTTTGTTATTTCTGGGCTTCAAGCTTCACCGTGCCTTGGGGGTGGCTGTCTGGGGCAGCTGGGGAGTGATTACATTCTGAATGCACACGCCTTCTTCAGCAATCATTCCTGCTTATTAAAACAGAGCCCTGACTGGTATTACATGAGGCATTCTCATACATTAGTGGTGGAAAGTACACAGAAAAAAAAGGAACACACATACGTATACATACATAAATATGCACCTATGTGTGTGTCGTATAACATCATATGCTGAACCTAGGGATTCCATGTCTGGGCAGCTGAATTAAGGAAATAATTCAAAACTCAGGAAAAGCTTTATGTACAAAGCAAAGCCCTTCTCCTTCTCCTCCTTCTTCTGAGTTGGGGTCTCAGTCTGTTTCCCAGGCTGGAGTGCAGTGGCACAATCACAGCTCACTGCAGCCCTGACCTCTTGGGTGCAGGCGATCCTCCTGTCTTAGCCTCCCAACTAGTTGGGACTACAGGCACAAGCCACCACACTTGGCTAATTTTAAACAATTTTTTGGTAGAGACAGAGTCTTGCTATGTTGCCCAGATTTGTCTCAAACTCCTGGGCTCAAGCAACCCTCCTGCCTCGGTCTCCCAAGGTGCTGGGGTTACAGGGATGAGCCACCGTGCCCGGCCCATAGTCATCATTCTTTTGGATGTTCAAATGGTCCTGTTTGCCCTAATGAGACATCCCAGACTCATCTTGAGTTTTATTGGCCCTAGACCTGGAGTCAGTCATTCCCTAAAGATCCCTGGCTTCTTTTAGTAGGAGCTGGCATTTGGAAACTAGGACCCGGGTCCTAGGGGTCTTCTTTGCTGTGGGTGACATACTGCTAGGCCCTTCAGTGGACAGAGCTAGATAAGATAGTTATTAAAAAGCCATGTGTCTGTAGTGATACCAACAACAAAAACAAAAGGCAAGGGGAAAAAACTTCTCCCTTGCCATCATCGGAAGTGACTCTTATCTCAACTCTTAATTCTATTTTTTTAAATCAAGGGTTACAATTAAGCATTTATCCTGTCTTTTGGGGGAGTGGGTGAAGAGGGTGACTAATATATTTCCAATTGACTAGAGAAAGCTCTTTTTAACTGATGAATGACAACTAATAAATGGAGGGAAAAGATACAATTTAGATGAGCAGAAGAAAAAAAGAAATAAGGAAGGGCTAGAAAAATTGTTTCACAAAACCAGTGAAATAATTAAATTAATCAAGATCACCAGTGGTTGCTAAAACCATTGGGTGAAATTTGGCCAGTGGACTAGGACTCCCCACGATGCCAACATGTCACCTACCGGTTACCTGGTCATTGCGAGGAGAGAATGCACCTTTACCGTAAAGAGGGCCTGTGCTTACCGACATGAGCAAGAGAGCAGACATGGAACCATGGGTAGACCCCCTGAGAGTGTGTGCCTCCTGGCCTGGTTCACTATGGAGTGAACGGTGTCACGTGTCAAGCATTCTTGCCAAAACTGTGTAGCTGGAACCTGAGAAACCTGGAACCATAGCTAACTTCCAGTTCACAGGAAATATGGAAGATAGAGAATTTCGGTAAGCAACAGCAGGAGAGAAAAACCCACACATCAGGCCCAGTCTCACCAAATAGTGGATGTCACGGGGGAAAGCATGTCAGAAGGCTAAAAATAAAACAGACCAAAGAGATGTAATAAAAAGCAACAGGTGAACCACAGTTAATCTTGTTTTGCAAAGGAAACAGCCCAAGAGACACTTTGGGGGCAACATGGGACCCTTTATTTAGATGAAGACATGATATGGCGTAGGTATCAGATTCTATTAGGCCCTCCTATTGTCACTATGGTTATGTAAGAGAATGTGTATGTGCTTAGGAGATGTGTGATGAAGTGCTTGGGGTAACGTGTCTACAACTCACTCTTAAATGGTTTGTTGAAAAATGTTTATACGCACACAGCCATATACTCAAACACACAGGACAAATAAGAATGGCCAAACAGCAGGTGTTGGATCCAGGTGGGGGAATCTAACCCAGTCTTTGAACTCTTCCGTATGCTCACATTTTTAAAATAAATAAATATCAAATAAATAAATAAACAATGATTAAAAGCAGCATTTCTGTTTTGAGAACATAAAGAGCTAACCATGACATTGATGACATAATATAGACGAATCCTTATTATAATGCTGAGGGAAGCAAAATAAAGAAGGCGCTGTTTTAAATATGGAACGATCACTCCCACGGAAAGATCACCACAGTCTATGCAGAGAGAAAATCCTGGGGTCCACCAAACCATTAGCAACAGCTTTCTTTGGAATGTGAGCATAAGCGGTGCCATTTCTCCCTTTCTACCTGTTTGTGTCCTTCAAATGTCCTCTAATGCACAGTAGACACTATCTTTCAAAAATCTTCCTATAGAATGCCTCTCCACTGCTCCCAGACACTCTGCTCTTGCTGTATATTATGTCAATGGCCTGTCATCTCCCAACCTCCACAGCTAGGCTGTGAACCTCGGGTGCTGGGAACAGATCTCATGCTTGCTGAACCCTCAGCACCAGCATGGGGGCGTGCAGCCATAGTAGATGCTGACAACTGCTTTTCACACTAACCCGGAAGCACAGAAACCTCCCTTTTGGTGTTGGTTGCTGATGTCTTTGGGACTTGCCTGGGCTACCCATCTATTTGTGAGGTTAACCTTTAGAAGAAACCTTCTGAACTCTGTCTCTTAAAGGAGTGATTGCTTTAAAGGTTGCTTTTAGTAAGGTTAATTGGGGTAAGGCATCTAACACGCGTTAGTGTGACATGTCTCATGAGGACAACCATGTTCCCCAGATCCGCCCACTCCTTCTCCTGAGGGTCCCCTGCAGCTGTCCCCTTGGGCTGCTTTCCATTCACTGTGGGGACAGTGCGGGCAACCACACTCCCCATTAGGAGCTGTGAGATCCAAATATCTACATGACACTACTGAGGCAGGCGGTACGGATAAGCAGCTCTAAAAATAAACCTGGCAGGAGGCAGGGCCGTAAACAAACCCCTTCTTGGCTGCCAGTGCCTGAAACCAGAGAACAGTGACAGCCTGGTAGCCTCAAAGAGCAGGAGGGGCATGCACGGAGCTGGAACTTGAGGATGTCTGTGCTGGAACGCATGTGGGCTCCCAGTTCAGTCCCTCACTTTACAGCTGTGGAAACTGAGCCGTAGAGATAGGAATTGCCCCCAAGAGAGGCAGAGGGTTTGCCCTATGCCATTTCACTCTGGGATCATCCACCTTGCTACAATGTTAGGAGAAAGTTGCTGGAGGTTTTGATGCTAGGTAGTGTGGGGTGTAGTCGTTCTGTGGGTCCTTGACTTTGCTACAGAAAGGAATTTCAGAGCAAGTCCAAAGTAAAGTTTAAAGGAAAAATTATGAGAGGAAAGCACATTCATGAGAACACAGATGCCTTAAAGAGAAAGGACACAGCCTTGCTGTTAGCAGAAAAGTTGATATATTATCTTAAAACAGTGATTAAATGTCCTGTTTTCTAAGCTAAGAGCTGTGTGGGTTACAACAAGCTATTGATCACAGGTTTCAATTCTTATCACTGTACTCTTAAGCTTATTTGCGTCACGAGGAATTCTTGAGAGAAAGGGAAAAGTAGCTGTTTAATTATGTTTTCTCTGAGAACACCATGCCTCAGTGTCTCCCGACCTCCCTAGCGCCTTTGCTTATTGCTTGTGTGATTGACTGTGCCAGCCTCCCCCCAATTCAAGGTTAGGTCTGGGGTGCCTGGTCAGCGTGGGTGCTGTTCAGGTGAGTTATGTCCTGGTAAGAGGGTGCCTGAATCCCTGGCTATCCCATTCCTCATTTATCTAACTTGCACCTGTCTAGGAAGCTCACCTGTCCGTGTCTGGGCGATGCTAGCTGTGCCTGCCTCGGTGTGGCTGCCACAATATGATTACTGGTGACTTAGGGGGAAGAGGACAGGGCAGCTGAAACACACCCTCGGAAGTCACAGCAGGGCTGTCGGGACAGGTTTCATGCCAAGGTCAGCCAAGGCTCCGACCAAGGACTCACGGGGTGGATGAGGATGAAATCAGTTCTTAGTTTCTCTTTGGGATGTGGAAGGGTAAATGCAAGTTTTCTGTTTTGTTTTTGAGTTGGAGTCTCACTCCGTCACCCAGATGGAGTGCAGTGGCCGCTCCCGGCCACCGCAGCCTCCACCTGCTGGGCCCCGGCGATCCTTCCGCCTCAGCCTTCCAAGGAGCCGGAACTACAGGAGCGCGCTACCACCCCCGGCTAATTTTTGATTTATTGTAGAGAGGAGGTCTCGCCAAGTTGCCCGGGCTGGTCTCGAACCCGCGGGCTCAGGCAATCCACTCGCCTCGGCCTCCCAAAGCGCAGGATGACAGGCTGAGCCACCGGTAAATGCAAGTTAAAAACAAGAGCCTTAATTCCCCCTGTTGACAATAGAGAAGAGATGCCCCCTCCTTTTTCTGACAGCATTTACTTTAGAAAATTTACAATTACAAGTACTTTTCTCTGTGAAATGAATATGAATCCTTTTGGAGGCTGATAGGTTTTTTGTCTTTAACAGCCAAGAATATCTTTTTGAGGATCTGAGAGCCATGTCCTGGAACTTAAACACTGAGAGAGCTTGCATCCTGTCTCCCTGGGGGCCATGTCCTGGAACTTAAACATCGGGGAGAGCCAGCTTCCTGTCTCCCGGTCTCCGCGGGAGGTACCACTCTTCTTCTTCAACTTGCAAAGCTACCTCTTGTCTGAAGGTTTGAGAAAGTCGTTCTTCTTTGGAGTAAAGCTAATTCGGTAACAGAGATGGTCACCCCGATCACCACGTGACTCTCGGATGTGCTATGTGGGGCAAATGGTGCTGAGAAGCCCTCTTGCTTGAGGACTAGTGACAGCTTTCCTTGGGAACATGCAGGACATGGGTAACAGCTGCGCCTGGATGAAAGGGTGGAGTTTCCTCCGGTCTGCATCCTCTTAGCAGGTCGCTGGTGATGCACAGCACATTCTGGCTTAATGGTTGCTCCATTTTTAAAAACTGGGTTTTTTTTTTTTTTCTCTTTACTACATTTGTGGAGAGGTTTTCCGGGTTGGGAGAAGATTTCCTTTGATTGTATTTCCCCAACAGACATCATCTCCGACTTCACGTCTGCGATGAAGGTTGCTTCTTTCTCTCAGCATACTGTTTTCTTTTCTTTTCTTTTTTTTTTTGAGTTGGAGTCTCACTCTGTCGCCCAGACTGGAGTGCAGTAGCACGCTCCCGGCCACCGCAGCCTTGATCTGCTGGGTTCCAGCGATCCTTCCACTTTAGCCTTCCAAGTAGCTGGAACTACAGGTGCATGTTACCACGCCTGGCTAATTTCTGATTTCTTGTAGTCACGAGGTCTTGCCAAATTGCCTGGGTGGGCCTCAAACCAGTGGACTCAGGCAATCCTTGGCCTCCCAAAGTGCTGGGATTACAGGCTGAGCCACCGAGCCTGGCCACATTTATTTATTTATGCAACAGGATCTTGTACTATCACCCAGGCTGGAGTGCAGTGGTGCAATCATAGCTTACTGCAGCCTTGAGTTCCTGGGTATAGGCAATCTTCCTGCCTCAGCATCCTGAGTAGCTGGGACTACAAGATATCAACACCCCCAACTAATTAAAAAAAATTTTTTTTGTAGAGATGGGGGGTCTCACTATGTTGCTCAGATTGGTCTCGAACTCCTGAGATCAGGTGAGCCTTCTGCCTTGACCTCCCAAAATGTTAGGATTACAGGTGTGAGCCACTGTGCCCAGCTGAATTGTATACCTTAAATGGGTGAATTGTATGGTACGGAAATTATATCTCAAAAAAGCTATTTTTTTTTTTTTTAGTTGGAGTCTCACTCTGTCGCCCCGACTGGAGTGCAGTGGCCGTTCCCAGCCACTGCACCCTCAACCTGCTGGGCTCCGGCCATCCTTCCGCCTCAGCCTTCCAAGTAGCTGGAACTACAGGCGCACGTTACCATGCCCGGCTAATTTTTTGATTTATTGTAGAGATGAGGTCTCGCCAAGTTGCCCAGGCAGGTCTCGAACCCTGGGGCTCAGGCAATCCACTCACCTCAGCCTCCCAAAGCGTGGGATTACAAGCTGAGCCACCGAGCCCGGCTAGTTTCTCTAAGTTTAATCGAATATCACAATTAAACTACTTAGTTGATTTCTGAGACATTTTCCTAATTTGGGGACAATTTTTTATTTCAGTTGTGAGAATCTATTTCTGAAAGCTACCTTGACTTAACACAGACTCTCACAACTGCTTCAACTGTCATCTGTCTTCTAAAAACACACTTTGTAACTTGGTTACAATGAATTTTTTGGACTCATCTTCATTTAGGTACTGATGAAAACAGTGAAAACGCTCAGGGGACTGTGAACCCAAATAAATCATAAGACGCAGCCACTAGAACAGTCATGATCATTCACTGCAGCTTCATTATGCTGGAAATAGGAAATGGGGCTTTGCACTGGTGTCTTGGGTATTACAGAGCACAAGGGATCAAATACAGTAGTCGGCTGAGTGCGATGGCTCATGCCTATAATCCTGGCACTTTGGGAGGCCGAGGTGAGAGGACTGCCTGAGCCCATGGGTTTGGGACCACCTTGGTCAACTTGGCGAGACTTCATCTCTACAGTAAATCAAAAATTAGCCAGGTGTGGTGGCACGTGCCTGTAGTTCCAGTTACTTGGAAGGCTAAGGATTGCCTAAGTCCAGCAGGTTGACATTGGGGTGGCCGTGAGTGTGCCACTGCCCTCCAGCCTGGGTGAGAGAGGGAGACTCCAACTCACAAAAAACAACAGCCAGGCTTGGTGGCTCAGCCTGTAATCCTGCGCTTTGGGAGGCCGAGGTGAGTGGATTGCCTGACCCCGCGGGTTCGAGACCTGCCTGGGCAACTTGGCGAGACCTCATCTCCACGATAAATTAAAAAAAAAAAAATTAGCCGGGCGTGGTAGCGCGCGCCTGTAGTTCCAGCTACTTGGAAGGCTGAGGCGGAAGGATCGCTGGAGCCCAGCAGGTCGAGGCTGTGGTGGCCAGGAGCGGCCACTGCACTCCGGTCTGGGCGACAGAGTGAGACTCCAACTCAAAAAACAACAACAAATAACACAAAAATACCAAAATGCCAAAATAAACATAGTCCACAAAAATTGAACTATCCTGTAGTCACACACATTTTCTGTCATATGAATGAATTCAAGTCAGGACTAGATAAAATCTCTAAGAACCCCACAATCTTCACAGAGAACCGACGTGCTCAGCTTCTTTACCCAGAAAGCTGCAGGCTCCGGCCACAGACCTGCCCTTAGCACACCCAGCTGCACCGAGCTTGTTTTTTTGTCTTCGAAAATCATGACATGAATCCTTTCTGACTCCTTCCCTTCCCCACTTGGCCCCACATTAGCACAGCTACTGTCTTGCACAGCAGTCCTTTTTATAAATCTTCCCTAAGGCTCCTTCTATCTTCTTCCATTTCCCTTCTCCCAGCTGTTCCAGAAGAAAAAAAGGCTAATATAAACCGGAGAACCCATCTTTGTCTCACTTTATGATGATGGAATTCCCTATACAAACCTTTTGCTCCTTTTCACAAGAAGAGGGAAGAAATTTTATTTTCTCTGAAAATCACCAATTGTGCTACTGGGACATTAGGAAAGGAAGAGCTGTGCCACAAAAGGTACACACCTCTTTGAGAGTAATCCTATCTTGCACACACCCTTCCCTAAGGACATTCTCAGAAGGTCAAGTTAAATCACACAACTCTGCAGATGCTCAATCATCATGAGATCATATACTTTTATTTGTTTATTTTTTTTATTGTAGAGATGAGGTCTCCCCAAGTTGCCCAGCCTGGTCTAGAACCCGCAGGCTCAGGCAACCCACTTGCCTTGGCCTCCCAAAGTGCTAGGATTACAGGCTGAGCCACCAAGCCCGTATGAGATCATATACTTTTAAATCACAAAAACTAGCCAGGTGTGGTGGCATGTGCCTGTAGTTCCAGCTACTTGGAGGCTGAGGCAGAAGGATGGCCTAAGCCCAGCAGGTGAAGGCTGCAATGGCTATAAGAGTGCACTCCAGTCTGGGTGACAATAATGAGACTCCAACTCAAAAAAAAAAAAAAGGCAAACACAAACACAGCCCAGTGTGGTGGCTCACACCTATAACCCCAGCACTTTGGGAGGCAGAGGTGAGAGCCCAGCCTGGGCAACTTGGCGAGACCTCATCCCTACCATAAACCAAAAAATTAGCCAGGTGTGGTGACACACGTGCCTGTGGTTCCAGCTACTTGGAAGGCTGAGGCAGAAGAATCACCTGAGCCCAGCGGGTCGAGGTTGTGGTGGCCATGAGCATGTCACTGTACTCCAGCATGGGCGACAGTGGGACTCCTACTCAAAACAAACAAACAAAAAAGATGAACACTTAAACACGAAATGCAAGTGGTTCTATAAATAGAACCATCTCTGGAAAACATTAAGTATATCGGAGAAGAAGGAACTATCCTTCCTTGTCAAATTGGAGCATTTGCCCAAATACTGTTCCTGCTGAACCTTATAATCCACCCCAAGCTTACCTTATAACAAACCCAGTTGAGCTTTAACTAATTTGCTTTGTTTTTACTAATTTCCACTTAGGACAAAAACCTAGCATAGTGAGTTTATTTTAGTTATATAGGTAGAATTTAATTGTTTAAAAATTCAATTTTAGGCTGGGCATGGTGGCTCAAGTCTGTAATCTCAGCACTTTGGGAGACTGAGGTGAGAGGACTCAAGATCCCCGAGGCTTGAGACCAGCCTGGGCAACTTGGTGAGACCTCATCTCTACAGTAAATAAAAAAAAAATTTAGCCCGGCATAGTAGCACACGCCTGTAGTTCTGGCTACTTGGAAGGCTGAGGCAGAAGGATTGCCTGAGCCCAGTAGGTTGACGCTGGAGTGGCCGTGAGCGTGCCACTGCACTCCAGCCTGGGCAACGAAGGAAAACTCCAACTCAAAAAAAAAAATTCAATTTTATTTCATTCATCACTTTTCTGTATATTTTTCTTTTTGTCATTTTTCACTGGTAATTTATCATAGTACTTTAGGCCAGTAGCGATGGCACACATCTGTAATCTCAGTATTTTAGAAGGTTGAGGCAGGAGGATCACTTGAGCCCAAGAGTTCCAGACCAGCCTGGCAACATGGCAAAACCTTGTGTCAACAACATCAACAAAATTAGCCAGGCATAGTGGCGCATGCCTGTAGTCCCAGTTACTTGGAAAGCTGAGGCAGAAGGATTATCTGAGCCCAACAGATCGAGGCTGCAGTAGCCATGAGCACGCCACTGCACTCTAGCCTGGGTGATAGAATGAGACTCCAACTCAAAAATAAATAAATAAATATTTTAAAAATTGGAGGGAGGGATTGGTAGTAGTGGGAAACTGCCAGGGGTGGGAAGCGCACACCACATCAACAAGGGTACCTGGATAATGAACATTTGATACCTAAATTGTACTCCACATCTTTTTTTTTTTTTTTTGAGTTGGAGTCTCACTCTGTCGCCCAGACTGGAGTGCAGTGGCCGCTCCCAGCCACCGCAGCCTCGACCTGCTGGGCTCCGGCAATCCTTCCGCCTCAGCCTTCCAAGTAGCTGGAACTACAGGCGCGCGCTACCAC